>VWPW01014220.1:1137114-1339110 GCA_013389825.1 Crypturellus undulatus
AAAAAAAAAAAAGGGGGGGGGGAAGGGAAGGGTTGGAACCAGCAGAGCACAACTCCTGTCTACCTAAGATATTAGGTGTATTAATTTAGGAAAACATTCAGTATTTTTAGTCTGAAGGCAAGATGATGCACCGATAAGATTAAACAAAAGCTTCAAAAGAAACATGCGGTTGTCTCTTCAAAGTGAAAGTGGGGTTTGAAGGAAGACATGTAGTCTGAGAAGATAACTGTAGAAAAGAGCAAAGGGATTAAAGATGCCGCATATAATTTTTTTTAACAGATCATATGGATATGGAAGGTAACTGGCATTTCGGCAGAGCCATATGTTGAATTATGCAAGATTTTAAACTATGAGTTAAACAGCAAGTAGATAAATGATACTACACTTTTTTGTGAGAATTTATTTATAGCACTTGCAGTTTTTGAGGCTCTGGTGTCACTGGCAACTTCTCAGCTCTGCTCACTCTCAGGAGGAGATTTTAACCGTGCTGAACAAAAGCTCCCGGTGTTTCCTGGAGGTAGCCGGTGCTCTGCCTGCAGGAGCAGAAGGCTGAGAGACTTCTCCCTCTCCCTCCCCCAGGAAGCACTCTGGAGTGCTTAGCTTACAGGATCTAAATGTAAGAGCGTGCATCCCTTTAGTTCTGCACTGATGCTGTAGCTGCTCAGGCAGCTACGTGTGGTTTGAAGCACCTGCACACCCCTGCTGTGACCCCTGCTGGCTCCTGGCCTTCCTGCTGGCGAAGCCCCACACAGCAGCGGCCGTGGACAAAGGCTGCAACAGTGACAGCCGCTACCTTGGTGCCAGGGCTCGGGGTGCGGGCCCTCCCCGTGCGTGCTGAGCGCGGTTAGTGGGACCACATCAAGAACTTCGTCTGAGACATCGCTCATTTACTAAATCTCTATTACAAACTAACCATGAGAAAAAAGTTTTGATCCAGAGTGTGTTGGTCACAGAATCACAGAATGGTTGAGGTTGGAAGGGACCTCTAGAGATCATCCAGTCCGATCCCCTGCCCTAGCACGGACACCTAGGGCATGTAGCACAGGGTGGCATCCAGGAGGGTTTTGAAGATCTCCAGAGAAGGAGACTCCACAGCCTCTCTGGGCAGCCTGTTCCAGGGCTCTGTCACCCTCACAAGAAAGAAGTTCTTCCTCACGTGGAGATGGAACCTCCTGTGTTTCAACTTGTACCCATTACCCCTTGTCCTGTCAGTGGGCACCACCAAAAGGAGTTTGGTCCCATTCTCCATACATTCACCCCTAAAGTGCTTGTAAATGTTGATCAGATCTCCTCTCAGTCTTCTCCAGGGTGGACAGGCCCAACTTGCTTATTCTTTCCTCATAAGATAGACGATCCAGTCTTCTCTGTACAGCTGTGGTAGCCACTGTCTCAAGCAGCTTATTCTGCAGCAGCGCAGTTTGCTGGCGAGACCCACTGTGCAGGAGGGCTGTGTGGGAAAGGAGCAGTTGGCTGCTGCTTTATTAGTAACATTCATCATTAGAGTGTCTGCATAAATGCAGTATTTCAGTAATGTCCACTGAGAAGAGAACTATTATCTTAAATAGCACATAAGAAAAAAATCTTCATGTTTGAAACAAAAATGCCATGTTTTCTTCTGGTATTACTCGACAATATGACAGTTATGCAGGATTGCATTAAAATCTGGTGGTTGTTGCTCTCACTTCTCCAATTTCCCTTCTGGATAGTGTAGCAGAGATGTCCCAAGAGATGGTGAAGGTGGTAAAAATAACATACATAATCAGTATTTTAATTTGAGGGCACAAGAGTGTTTTTCTGGAGGAATGTTAAAGCATCAAATAGACTTTATATTTTTAAAATCAAGAAAACCAGATATTTATATGGGAGTGAAACAAGAGTTTATATTAATATTAATTAGCAGTGCCCAAGGGAAGGAGCATTAATAATAGATAACAAATATGTTTTAACTTAGGGCATTTGATGAGTGAAATTTGTTCTCACTGTTTTCAACTGTATTTTTTTTTCTGGCCTCTGCTATCTCAAGGATGGAGATCTACTATTTGTGTGGTAGGCGAGAGCAAAGTGCAGTGATCTGATCTCACAGTGAGCTGATGTTTAGAAAGTGAGAACTGAGCTGGGAAGAGATTTGCGCAGTGAGAACTAAGCAGCTTGTCTAATGCATCGGTCAAGGTGATGAAGGCTGTTCTGTTATAAAGCAGAAATGAACTCTAGTTTCCAAAGATAAGTTTCAAACATTAGTTTCCATTTGGCATTTCTTAGCCTGAGAAAGGGAGTGGCTGGCGCTGTTCATGTAGGCGAACCCTGGCAGCTTGGGTCCTGGCTCCCTTTATGTATCCGTCAGACTGGGACTGCTTGTTAGAAGGATCTTCTGTGTCGCGTTTTAGCTCTGTAACTTGCCTAGTTAACGTCATTTATCTCCCGCTTCATGGTGTTTGTCAGATGTTATTCCATAAGGCAAACTGAAGAGGTACTAGCTAAAAAGACAAGCAAGAATTTGTCGTCCTAGATCTACGAATTAGAGAAAATTTAAGTAATATGATGTCCTTTCTTCTCCTCGATAAGTGTATTCCTCAGTGAAAAACATACTCTGTCAAGTGTATTTTTGTGCTTGGCAGTAAATCTTGATTCAAACTAGAAATAGAAGTATAAAAGAGAAATGTTTGGGAATTTTACTTTGGGATATGACATGAAAAGGAAGGTTTGCCCATAACTTTTATTTGGTGAATTGTATCAATAGTGTTGTAACTGTGTATCAAGTTATAAGACTTGCTATTAACCTTCCAAAAACCTGAAACTAAGCTTCAATAAAATAGGGCTCTGCTATTGAGAAGGATTGGACTTAGGCTATCAAGTTAATATGTCAGTGTTAAGTTTTTGCAAAGATCAAAGACTTAGCCTGTGGCACTACAAGAATATGTCAAAAACTCTTAATAAAAATTAGAAAAGAGCAGCAAACATTTGTGTGTCACTGGCAACAATGAATGAATGGTGACTTTACTCTGTGTGGTACTGTGAAATGCATTTCATATTTCATAAATTGCTTTAAAATTATATGCACCCTTTCTGGTTCAGACTTACTTTTGCTATATATCTTCTAAGTTTAAAGGAAATACTGGGTAATGAAGTGTATGTTAGAACTGTGAGAAGGCTGCCTGTGTCATGTTAACTTTGTTGGTTTGGTTTGTCATCTTACATACTTAAAATAGATCCTTTCAAGTTAGTATAGCTTAATTCTCTTTTTTAGCATATTTGGTCTGAGCAGAGCATAAAATATTGAGCTATTTGGGATAGCTTCCCCTTGCCCCCCATAGGAGAAGTTTGTGAGAACCAGGTGCAACTCATATTTTTAAGATCTTTTGTTTGCTGCGGGTAGAGTCTCTGGATCTGTTAAACTTGTGAACCTGGAAAGCTGCAGAGCTCTGAATAGAGGCATCTATTGACCTTAACTGCCAGATCCTGGCAAACCTTGCTACCCTGTTGCTGGAGTCTCATCTCTGCCTGCTTTGCTGCCTCCGGAGCTGCTGCACTGTGCCAGGGTCCCAGGGAAGAGGGATGCTGATCTGGTTGGGCTCCTGAGCTGCTTGGAAGGAATTTGGCTATTAGGTGATAGAATGATTTATCGTGGTTTTCATATGCTTATTAACCTCCAATGGCTCCTTTCTATTCTTCCTTGGATCAAATGCTTTAGCAGAGTAGAGAAGTGGTGTGAGTGGCTCTGCTTTTTTGTCCTGTTATTTATATATTCAAATTAAAAAAAATCTGTGGAGTGAACACTGAAATATGTATTCTGTCATGATGCAGCTAGTCGATCTCCTGTGCTGTGTAAAGGAATCACAGATCCTTGTTTGCAGTTTGTTTGCTCTGGTAACATCTCTGTTAACAAAGGAGGTTAGGAATGGGGAAAAATTTTTTTTTTTAAGAACAGGTATGCTTTTGCATTCTCTCTGCTATATCTGTTCAGCTAGCTCACTCCTGATGGTAGGTTAATAGCTTTTGCTAAAGCGTATCTCAATGGTATCTAGCAAATGTTAATTTATCCTTCTTTTCTACTGCTTTCTATACACAGCCTTAGTTTTTGAAAACATAATTTGTGATAATAGTACCTTGTGGAGGGTGGGGAGGGGGATAGGAAGGAATATTTAGGTAGTTCTACATTTCTTTTCCCACCATTTTAAGCCAAGAAGAAAAGGTAAAACTTGAGCAATATTTCCCTCTAATATTCTGAGAAAATTGAAATTGAGCCTAACCAAATCATTTTGATTTAGAAAATGGTAAAATATACTAAAATGTTAAGCATATTATAACGTTTAATATTTTATAAATTTTAGTGTTGGAATTAATATTTTAATGTTTGTCAAAAGTTAATATTTTAATGTTTGTCAAAAGTTAATATTTTAATGTTTGTCAAAAGTAAGTGTAGTGTAGTGTCGCACTTTATTTATTAAAGTGAATATTCCTGCACAGAGGACTTAATATTACAGCTTTTTGTGGTTTTAAAAATATGTGCTAAAAAAAAATGACATTTTCTTGCAATTGACATGTTTCAGGCCTACTTCTGAAAAATAACTAAATTTTCCAATAGGAAATTGTTCTACTGTCTTGTCATCACGGTGTCTATGAACAAACAAAATAAAAATAGGATTGTTTGCACAGTCATTCGCAGTTAGGAAAAAAAAAAGCATTGTAACTAAGCTCTGATTTCACCTGAACAAGAAGATGGTGCCAATTGAGTAAGAATTCTAAGATTTGGTTCAGTGTTGATATTAATCCTTACTCTGAGTTCATCATTTAGATCCCAATAAAATCAAGAGTGTAGTTGTATTTGATTTTATTGAATTCAGCCTTTATTAATCAGATTGGATTTTAAAAAATGTGCTTGTTGCACCATTTTAAGGTATTTTTACATTTTTTGTTCCTGCTGTTGTGTTATTTACTGTATCTCTTTGAAACTACAAAGAGAAGTTATAGATCAATAATTTGCTGTATGCAGAAAGGATAAAGACATTTATGTGCAGGTTTTCAAGACTCTATTTTGAATCAAAAATAAAATTGAACATCAATCACATTGAAGTAAGTGTGAACTCTTGTATTTAAATAATAGCTATAAATTCCTCTCAATCTCAGCAGTGAGTTTTTAGCACAACTGTGATCAGCTTCTTCAAGATGTTGTAATTATTGCCATGAACAAAATTGTTACTGGAAATTTTTTGCTTTTAAGACACCTTTGTGATAAACAATGCTAGAGGCTTTCCAACCTATTTTTACTTTCATTAAAAGGAAAATTCCAGGAATCCCAAGTGAGGATTTTTGATTTTCTCTTAATTTGTCTGTTAAGAGACTCTTCCGCTGTGAATGGAATTATGAACAACAGGAGCAACTCTGCCTGTCCTTGTCTATGGGCTGAGATTAGTGTTACCACTTAGATGCAAACCAATCTCAGTAGCTGGTTTGGAGTTCTTTTTCTTCATTTTTTTTTTCTGTCTTTGCAATGAAAGTCTCTTATCTTTCAAATGTGGTGGTAAGATACAGTATAGCGTCTAAATGAAAAGCGCAATACTCTCTAAATACATACAGAGCAGTAACACTGTTTTTAATTTGTGCATTTTTTTATAGTTTGCTCTCCTAAAATATGAACCAATATATGCGCATCTATAGATGATGCAAAAGAAATAGTGAGTAGCCTTTTGGGCACCTCTGTCAAATGCGTAGAGCTCTGTATGAAAATGCAAGCTTGTTGGGATTGAAGGCAGTCAATCTTTTCCTGTAACACTGCTTAATCCCCTTTCATAATGCATTATGGTTATCAAGATATCCAGCAGGAAATAAATGGGAAGTATATTCATGGAATAACGGGTTAAAATTCATGATTCTATGATTATGCCTTTGCCAATTGATTAGAGTCCTCTATAAGAGGTGCAAGGCAGCCTTTCTTAATGGCAGGTATTTCTTGTCGCTGTAGTTAGATTATTTTATAAATTAAGCATTCTCTTCAGCTCGTCCAAGTATACCTTGAGAGCAGAGGTTCCAGTCCTGAAGAGTAAAGCCTTTTGGGGTCACATAGGTTTTGATGTCCCCATACAAGAGTGATCATGTTGGTAAACTCAAGTGCATTCAGGGAAGGGCCACTGAGGCTTGAGCAGCACCTGCCCCGGGAGGAGGGGCAGGGGGGCTGAAGCCTCTGGAGAAGGGGCAGCTCTTGGAGACAGAGCTGAGTGGGAGGACCAGAGATTGGGATTGTGAACTGAAAGGGAAGGGTCTGACTGGAGATGAGGCAGAAAAGAATCCCCCAAAGATAAGAAAGCAGTAGAGTGGATCAGACTGCCCAGAGACGCTGCAAATTTTTTGCTCTCAAAGGTTTTCAAGACCCGACTGGACCAAGCACTGAGAAACATTATCCGGACTCAGTATTGAATCTGCTTGGAGCAGGAGAGTGCCCTGGAGACCTTCTGGGGTCCTTTGCTGCCTGTCTGAGTCTATAAGGGCTATACATTGCATTATGTATTTACTGGTCATATTAAATTTAGTCCAGAATTAATTGACTTGATAAGTAAAATTCACCTCCTCTGAAAAACAAATGCAACCCTGGATGGGGTTAGATCGCTCCTGGGTGCCTGGAAAGAGGGGAGACTTTATTTGATTGCACCCAGGCTTTCCTATGTTGGGCCCAAAATGCTTGGGAGAGGAGGCTCAAGCAGAGTTTGTCTTGTCTCTTGGCCAGGAGAGAAGATTCATGATCTTCCCTGGGATGCTCACTGCTGTGTATAAAACAGTCTGTGTCTTAAAACAGCCTGGGATGTGTTTCTGATATGCTGCTGTTCAGTCCAGCTGCCAGTTTTGGCATCTAGATGAAATTTTGTTCCCTATCAAAAGAGTGAGATGTAGCTTGGTGTAACTTTTGGGGGGAAGTTATGTTGTTTTCTGGAAGGGTGAACAAACCTTGTTTTTCCGCAGCAGTGCGGACAGCTAATATATGTTAATAGAGATTTCAGTCTGAAAGCTTGGTGTTGTAAGTGGAGCTTCTAATTTTGCTAATCTGCAGTCAAAATAGACAGGTAGCTCACATGTCTGACTCTTTAAGGTGACATCTGAATATCTAGGAGATAAATTATGAGCTGCATTTGCCTGGAGGCAGAAATGGAAAGCTAAATCATTTCAGACCTTCTTTACGTAGACTCTCATTTTCTTTACTATGGGGAAGGAGGGAAGGTGGGTTGAAAAGACAATCTTGAATTCTGACAACTGACTAAGTAAATTATAGTTAAACTACAAACATGATATCTGTGTTTTGCTAAAAAGAGATTATAATCTTTTTCTGTATTGCCTCCATATTTAGTAGAACAATATCATTTTTATTATTATTATTAATATCTCAATGTCTGAAGAAGTTTGGAGTTGCTCAGTTATGTTTTATATTTCTAAATTCTAAGCGTTACTTAAAGGTAAGTAGGTAAGACATAATTGATTTTATTTTTCCCCAAGAACACTTCTGGTGAAAAATGACTGACTATCAGAGTAAGGGAGAAAATTTTCCTCTCCTGCTAAAGGAGAAAAAACAATGAAACAGCTAAGCTCTGTGGCTACATGGTATCATTAGATATTCTGTTCAGGTTTCAGTTAATTCCTGGGAATTAGTTTCAGGTCCAGTGAAAATAGCAAGAACTATTTCTCTGTTTTTAAACTGTGCTGCTTTTCACTTGCGAAGAGTATAATACTCCGTGGCATCATTCCTCAGAGGAGACAGGAGGCATTTTTACTTTGTTTCATTTATTCTTAGCATATGTAGCCAAGGTATAGTTTCAGTGAAGTAAACAGATTCCATATAAAAGCAGCAAATTAAGTTTGAAACTTGAATGCTATTGCCTTATGCAACCTTTACTGCAATAGCTTAGCTTTCATGTGAGTCACAACAGCCCTCAATCCGAACTTTAAAAATCTGTCACTCCAAAAAGTCACATCAATAATGTGAATTATTCTTTTCTCAGTATCATTTTCCTTGTAAGATTCATCTTTATTTCCTATTTCTTTTTGATAGTGGGTTAGTTCTTATTTAGCTTTGTTTTCTGGACCATCTATGAACACTCTGCTTTTTGTAATATCAGAAGTGCTGTAGCATTAAAAATAAAAAAATGAAATGAAATGAAACCCAGATGCTTGAACAACTTCTTGACCTGCTGTTCACTACGCATTTTTATGTGCTGCTGCAATAAATTCCTTTTCGTTTTGAAACAGTGTCAGGTAGCATTTTATTTTCTATTTTGTTTATGAATTGGAGTTCTTAGAAGAAATTTTAAAAGAGGCTTTCAAACCCTAGTAGCTGTATTGCTACTGCTAGGACTTTCCATCTTTGCCTTTATAGAACTCTGTAAAATAAAATGTAAAACCACAAAACAGCCACATGTTGAAATATGTCCTAAAAAGCTATTTTTCAGCTTTACTGTCGTGTGACATGCATGTATTTCTGTTTGTAGTAGTTAGTTGAATATCCTTCTTCTGGCTTGTGAACTGATGTTTAACTCATGGGCTGTCTCCCTCACCTGGACAACCTGCTCTTCTTTTTCAGCAGCTGCTCTTTTATGAGTGAGGTCTCTTCTTTAGCCAGCTCATGGCTATTTGGAAAATTCCTGAACTGCTGGGAATTTCGCAAGCTTCCTGCCATGCATCTTTCTAGCTAAGCCTAACTGATAATTGTAATTACTTGGCTGCAGACCTGTTGATAAGTGAAGCTCACCACAACGTTCAACAAAGGAGCACAGCCCTGCCCCGGGCTGTGCAGTTTTTGTGTTCAATGGTGCTCCACTTGGGTGGGTGAGCAGCATCAGGGTTTGCTGACTTCATGTCATTGGGAAGTCTTAGCTCAACACGAAATACAGAAAGGCGTGCAGGCCAGCAAAGCTGCACATTGAAAACAATTTTCTTTGCAGTCAAGTGCAGGTATGCATAGCGAGTCCCTTGTGTTAAACAGAACTCTCATACCGACCAGAGACAGATTCAGGATTGTAGTGTTTGATATTTCCCTCGTTGTTGCAAAAACGCAAAAAATATTAAAAAGATAAACTGGAAAACAAACAACAACAACAAAAAACCCCAAGCCTTGCCTCCAGTATTTTGCTGTATTGGTAAATGGTCAAATGTTCTAACTATTTACAGGCTGTATAGAGGACAATACATTTAGGTAATAAATACTGTATTTTTCATACTGGATCGCTTGTGGGTTGAGAGTAACACAACTGTAATTTTACCTCTCATGATTCCTTCTCTGTTTTGTGAATTATAGAGCATAAAATATCCACTATTGTCCTAACTTGCCTTTAATATTTTATTTTCTCTGTTCTTCTGTTCTTCTTCTCTAATGTCATCCACAACTGTGGTTACATGTCCACGTGCAAAAGTACTTGGGAAAGGGTAATGTTTGTTTATACTTTTCAAAAGCAGTTGATAATTTCTTTGCAGAGCCAGATTCTGACATGAAACATGAAGAAGACCATTTTAGCACCAAAGTTTTTCTGGTCAGTGGGAAGAGGAGTTTATAGCAGCCGTGCTTGTTTCATGTAGTTTGGGGAGGTTTCTACGGAATGGAAGAAGCTTTGCTCTCAGGGTACTTCACTGCACTGAAAAGAGGCAAATTCCTCCATATTAGTATCATGATTGCGTTTGATTAAGAAATCCCCTATCCACTGCTGTACTGTAGATAGCAAAACAATTTCTTCATCGCAGTCACATGTTTATTAATAACCTATTAGAAGTCCAGACTGTTACCACTTGGAAGTTGAACTGGACAGGGGCTTTCTTTTGTAAGTTTAATATTGCAATGATTGTAGATCTGAACATTGTAATTTTAATTGCCTTAAATTAATTTCTTCTGCAGCAGAGGCAGTTATTTCATGTTGTCCATTAACTGAGCTCCCCAAGTTAGTTGTGTGAGTTTAATATATAATATTATATATATATATATATATGCTCCCTCCATGGATATTAATGAGCTCTCTAAACTGATAAATTGTGGGTTCCAGTATTGAAAGGTTGGGTGGGATGAAGCCCCCTTCATTTCCTCTGAAAGCCTGGACTGGGAAACCCAAATCCATTGCGAGTTGCAGCATCTTGTGCAGCAGTTCCAGTGCAGGGGATTTCAAACCTGCCAGGCACACAAGTTATTAGAATAGCACATGTGACAGCGCCCGGCATGGAAATAAATCGCATGCGCAGGCTCAAAGAATGGTTAAGGTTGGAAGGGACTTCTAGAGATCATCTAGTCCAACGCCCCTGCTCCAGCAGGGACATGTAAATGCCAGTGTTTCAGATGCGTGCAATGGCTCCAACACAGCTTAGCTACACTTTGAATGTATAGACTTGACTATATCAAGATGTACAGATAATTGTAATCTGGAGTCGCAATTTATAGTTTAAGCTACTTTTAACCTAAACAGAACCACAGTTCAGAGGCCAAAACTCTGGTGTTTAGCAAAAGGTGTTTGAGGAGCACGTGAAGCACTTGGACATGCACACGTTGGCACAGCGTGCCATAAAGCTTGAAAACCCTGTTTGAATAAGGTGTCTCTGTGTATCGAAGCATGATAGTTCAGAATATGTGTGTGGGGAATTTGCCAGTTATTTCAACCTCTGATAAAGATAACTGTGATTACATCATCTATTTCTGATGGTTGCCTGAAGAAAGATTTGATATTTTAGTCATCTTCCCTAATATTCATGTTTTGATAAAGTCAGAAAAGCCTTCTATGCATGTCTGTTTTCATAAAGCTGTTTAATAGTTACAAACACACCACATTAATAGTTGGTCAGAAGCTGGTCCAACATGTTTAATGACTCAGTTAATACTGAGACACAGTCAGCAAAGTGTCTGATTTGAAGCCCATCAACATTGCTATTAGCAAATACAACACTATGAATATTGTTATGCCTGCTTGTCATTGACATGATCAGAGGTATTAAATAGAGAATCAGACCCAGTTATTTGGATGCAAATCAAATGCTTCAGACTGATCCGCAATCATACCTTTCAGCAGATCTTTGCAGGGGTAGAGGGAGGTTGTTTTGAGGTGATTTATTCAGATCTCCTCAGACAAAAAATTGGAACCATATATACTCTTCTTTTTTCCTTACGTATAATTACAAAGAATGATAGCAGAGCACATTAGAATTTATTGATGTAGAATTGAAATGTATTCAGTAATTCAGCATGTGCCAAAAATACATAATTTGGGTTAAGTTCTAAGATACTGAATTGCTCATACGCAGTCAAAATTACTCATTTTATGAAACTTGAATCTATATCTTACTTGCATAGTCAGTGTACGTGTGGGCATAATAAATAATCATTGCAGGCATGAGAATTCCCATTGATTTTTGGCTGACCTTCTTGCAAGTTAGTTTTGTTCTGGTGCGAAGGTTTGGTTGTGAATAGCAGTTCATAACTATGACATTTTAACTCCACTAGAGGGACCTTGACTGACAATTTAATTAAATATTCTAGGTGGTCTGTGAAGCATTTTCTTTTTTTCCTAATGACTGCTGAAGATGATCATACATACACATATGGGTTTAAAAGCAGAATATATGAACAGCAGGAGACTATGAGGACATGATTAAAATAAAAAATATTAAAATTATTGAGATAAAAATTATCATTCTTGAACCTCAAGAGTAGACTTGTTCACCTGCATAAGTTCTTGTTTCTGGATGTAGGGGCCTTTAAAAGACATATAAGAGATATAGGTGTTTAAAATTTATTCTCTGTTATAAATGTTTTAGAAGTCTTTAGAAGTCCTCTTTTGGGATGGTAAATGTCTTTGCAGAATTTATTCATGCATATAAATACATTTTATTTTAGGAAAGCATGAGCCACGTTGTATCAGTGTTAACTAGTCAAGTAACAAAATAAATAATGCCTGCCACTGCACAGAAGTTACGCTAGAAACTCGCGTTTTGAAAAACTGCAAGTGAGACCGAGTCCACTGCAGCTTCACTGGTCATCTCAGTTACAGTGATCACCTGCCCATGTTAGGTGCTTTAAACAGTCACTCACATAATTAGAACTTTAAACGTTCAAAGCCTGTTTTTGTACATTGTTGAGATACACTTTTCACCCAACTTCACTGTGCTGAGAATTAAGTGATTTTTTTTTTTCCAAAATAACTGGATGTTTAGTATGGAAAAATAAATGATTAAAATAGTCTGTTTTATTTTGTATTTTTGCTTCATAAAATATTGCCTAGATTTAGGGTCAATATCATGCATCTTCTCTGTGAAAGGAGAAGATGCCTTGTTCTGGCAAGGCGTTTACTTATTCTTCATGTATAAACAATGCTTATCTTCTGAGATAGCTGTCTTAAAGACTTAATCTTAAAAACACCTACATAACTAACTTAAACCAAAATCCCCAAAATACTCCTCAACAAGGTTTCTGCTGTCTTCCTTGTTGTCTTTGTTCCATTTCTGAATTGATCTAGGAAACTTGTGACATTTCTCTTTTAAGGCTTAGCCGGTCTCACTGTGAGCACTTTGCTCTCCTGATGTGACTTTTGCTGCTGGTCTCAACTGCAGCTTGGAAGAAGGGCTCCCAGTGACCTACACGATTACTTTGGACGCAAGGAGCATGCGGTTATGAGATCAATAATTACACAGCGTCTATTACCCCCTATAATTTGTTTTCAAAATTAAGTCTTAGCTAAAATGAACTACAGTGAAGCAATTATTCAAATGCAACTGCATTTGTCATTATCTTAGTACAGTTAAAGGCAGATTTTAGTATAACATGGAAACACTGGGTTGTGTTAAGAACTGAGAGGGGAGAAAAAGATAATTTGGAAGAAAATTTTTTCCTTTCACCCAAAGGGCTTGTATGACAGAGCAGTAATACATAAACTGTACTGGAAAAGATTTTTCTGCTATTGTGTTCCAAAAAGTTTATCAGATTTTTTTTTTCCAAATATAGCAGTTGGCTTAATAAGAGAGACTACACTGGTATATAAACCTTGTCCAGCCAATATCCATAGACCAGCATGACTACAAGATCAGTGAATGTGTCAGTCGGATGCTGACCCAAATAGCCTGGCAACTTAGAAACGGAAATTCAGTCCAAAAAAAAATCTTGCTAGATTTCTCTTCTTTTTTTAACAAATATGTATGGATTCATGTATGAATGCCTAAAAGTAAGCAACCTTAAAGCCACATCCCATATAAGTATTTAGCAAAGTATATTCTTCTCTGGAGAGACTTTGCAACTTAAAATTTGTGCTTTTGCTGGAGTAGGAGGGAAGAAAGTAATATAAAAGAAAAAAAACAGTCAACCAAATTTAGGGTGGCATTGTAAATACAGGAAGTCAGTGGAAACCCTTTGGTTTCAAAAAACTGTATAGTTGTATTTTCTTTCTGATCTTTGTACATTTCTCAGAATTTAAATACATTTCTAACTTATTTTAAAAAACAGATTTTGAATGGAAAAAAATATAATTTTTCATTTTAAAGATTATAGAACAGGGCATATGATAATTTTAAAAGAAAATGCCAGGCTATTGCAAACAGGGAATTCACTTGAACTAGCCTTCACCCAAGGAAAATGCTCAGCTTTGTTGACACTTTTATCAGTTTATTTTTCCCAGTAACTTTTACTGTCATCAAGTGAGCCAGCTGAGTTGGACTTCAGTCCCAACTCTACAATATCCTCCATAATCTAAAGCTAGCCAGTTTACTTTCTTAGGCCTAGTTTTCCTAATGTTTGAGATCACAATAGCTCCTAATCGCCTTCCTGGTTTGCTCTGAAGACGTGGACGTCCTTCGCAGATGCGAGGTGCTTGATCCACAGCCTGGGCGGGATGCATGGGGATGCTGGGATTAGCGTTTCGCTTGAAAAGGGACCTCTTCTTTAATATCCTCATGTTTTCTGTTGTAAATGTGACTTGTACTTCAAAAGCAGGTTAACCACGATTCAGACTTTGTAGAGTAAAGTCAAAATTTTCTGTGAGACTGTATTTTGTAATGCTGCTTTAAAAGGCAGAAGCAACAAGAGCGAGAAGAGGGGGATCTTGAAGGGTAATCTGATTCCTTTAGTGTTTACCAAAGCATCAACTAAGCTGTGTCATTCTTGACAGATTTTTATTTTCTTACCTTTTCTTTGAGCTGATCACAGCCTCTCCATTCTGCTCCTAGCTTCATTATCTCTGCTGTTCGAAAATCTTCCCTAGGACTGAAAGTGACTTCTAGCTGCATTTAATGTCCATCACTTACTGCTGTGCATAGATTATTCTTATACATTTTGCAACAACCCTTTATTTACTGAAACCTACTTTTTTTACTCTTTGTTGTAGGGCACGTTTTCCAGCTCTCTGATCTTTTTTCTTCTTTGTTTTGGTTTTGTTGTTGTTGTTGTTTTTCCTCTTCACTTGAGTCATAGCACTTCTCCTTTCTTGGTGTCGGAAACCAGGCAAAGTATTTTGAGATGAGTGAAGAATAGCAGTTCATTTATCTTTCATTTATCTTTCCAAGTCTTATATGTTCAAGTAGAGCATGTGGTATCATTTCAGACCATTTCTTCAATCGGTCCGGGTCATTTTGAGTTCTAACATTGTTCTCCAGCATGCACCTGCCTCCGTTGTATGCAGGTTTACTTGGATGGTGGTTAATATAAATATTGAAGTGCGCTAGAAACAGGGCAGGTGGTGGAATCATATTCGATATTCTTCCATTTGGACATTTCACTGTAGCTAAGTATTCTCTGGGTCCAGTTATCTAATGATTGCTTCTGCAAGCCAATAAAACAGTTTCTTGATGCCCCATTTCCTCTAGTGCTTATGAGACTGCTACCTGAAAAAGTGTTGCAATTATTGCTAAAGTCAAAATATGATATCTACTGCTTCTTCCCCATCTGTAAGTTCTGTTGCTCCCTTACAGAAGAAAATTACATGACAGGATTTGTTTTGCTGCTCATCTTGCGCTTCCAAACACTATTACTTTTTTCCCAGAGAGTGAAGTTAGAATGTTTGGCCTTCCAACAGCCCATCTTCAACAGTTCTCAGAGAGGGTCTGAGATTTGCTTCAAGCACCTTTTTGGTTATCTAAAAAAATAAAATAAAAATGAATCAAGCTGAACAATCTGTAAGCTTTTAATTTAACTTTTCTAAATACTCTCTAATTTGTTCTTTTCTCATTTTAGTTAGATATTTCATCATTTCATTCCTGAAACCACGTTAGCCAGCCAGTTGCAGCTGGCATTCATAGTGTGAATTGCTATCAAAAAAAAAAAAAAAGGTCAAGAATAGATTAAAAAGGTTAGGAACACTCCTTACTTTCCTGCAGATTTTTTCTATCTGCAAGGAGAAAATTAAATTCTGTAAGGGTTGTATACATGGTTAGAATGGATGTTTACAGTCAGTTTTCTGAAAAATACGAGAGTGGACAAATCAGTCTTCAACTGAAGTTTAGAATGGAATTGTGTAGAATCAGTGCCAATGTGGGAGTTGCATGTCGAAGCTAGAGTAGCATGAATGTTTATGAATTAAATGGTGTGAATGAATTAACAATATTGAATCTAACTATGTGTTTCCAGCTGTGTGAGAAGTGAGTGGCTACCTAGTTGCTCATTCACATCATTTCTAATTAAATATCATCACCCCAAGTTAAAAATTTGCGAATTTGAAAGTCAGTGACACATTGAGTGATCTTCTGCATGAAAACAAAATGAGACTATTGCTCATGTAGAAATACCATGCTCCCTCCAAAACCCAAGCAATGCATGACACTGAAGAGTCTTGAGGGAAGGGTAAAGAGTGTAGAGGCTAATCAAGGTGAAAAGGAAAATTGAGCCTTCATTTCATGTCTTTTCCTTCTCTTGTTATCCCTGTTCTCCTACTTTTTGTTTTTTCACAATCTGTCTTTTGGTCAGTTACTAGGAGAGTATAGAATTGTGAGTTTTAACTATTTCCTAATGCAGAGTATTTTAAGACTTTTTATAGTAGTGGACTTGGTCTACTAGTATTCAGCTTGAACAGCAGTTTTACTAAGTACTTGCAGAGAAATAGTGAAGAGAAAGGAGATAACATAATGGTCAAGAAATAATATTTTTGCCTTCATTAGGTATTTTTACCAATGGACCAAGTACCCTCAGAAATCACTGCTTGCTTAGTCTTATTTTTCATCCATTTCCTGCAGGCAACTTGGCTTAAAATAGCCACTTTCAACAAAATTCGGGTAGTGAGACAGTCTCCACCCCCTCATCCAAACATGCACTTTCGTCATCCTCCCTATTCTGACATTCAGATTTTCTTCTGTCTTTTGGTCTGTGCTTCACCTCATGAACTCTTTGGCAGCCTACAGAAATGCTGATGTTGGTTAGAAATCAGTAGTTTGGACGTTATGAAGTAGGAGCGATGTGTGGGTGCCATTATAGTTTTGTTGCCATGTGGTTGCCACTCTGATGGATGGGTAGAACGACCCCACTGATTTATTGTCCTGTGCAGAGAATCCTGATGAATCATTGCCAAGGACTCTTCCATCAGTCTTGCGCAATTATACATGTTTCAAAGAGAAGGTGTATGTATGAAAATGCAAATAATATTTTTGTGTCACAGTTTCAGGAGATAGCTCATGTATTGTGAAGGCTGGGGAGAGAGGTCTCCTGCTGCATGTGATGCCCTCGCAGCATTGCGTTGTGACAGCGTTTTAGGTGATGTGCTACCAGAGCCTCCCAGAAAACTTGTGCATGGTTCCTGTCCTCCATGCGCCCTTTCTCTCGCACATTTTCTATGTCACATCTTTCACTGGCCTTAAAGGATTTATTTTTGTCTTTTACAGAACTTGCAACAGAAAAATTCTTTTTTAGGCACAAATACGATTCTCCAGGCCTGTTTTACTTTTTGCCAAGATAAAATGAAAAAGGCTAAGATCTTTGATTTCTGAGGGATATAGGTAGCTTTTAAATCTAGCCAGTCTTTTGAGAATTTTATATTGATGGTTATTTCTGAACTGTGTATTTAAAAAAAAAAAAAAAAAAAGGAGGGGGGCGGAACTTGGCACTACCAGCTTTTCGTATTCTGTTAGCACCTTCCACTTGGAGTACCAGATAAAGGAAAGCCTTGCTGTTATAAGAAGAAAAAACAGCCAGTGGTAAATCATGTATTATTAAGAATGAAAGTACAGGCCGGTTTTCCAAGGCATTGGTTTAAGCCATACTTAAATCTTAGAGGAAAACAAGAAGGCGGTGGCTTTTCATAAAACTGATTGCATCTGTTTGTTCATTTAGAATAAGCTGTTGCATTAGTTCCAAACAGAAGCAGTAGCAACATAAGTAGCATTCAATTTTGCCTGAAAAAATATATTATCAGCACTGTTATTAACTTTCCCCCCTTCTGAGCAAAAGAAGTGCTTTGTTTTGGTTCCTTTTTGTTTCTTTTCCAGTAGACAGAGGGCTGAAAGTGCATACGCAACGTTAGTGTTTTGTATACTTGCTATTAAAAAACACCTAATGATATTTTCCTCTGGGAAAAGCCATTATCCTCTCTGCTATACTTGCATCCCAAAAGTAAAAAGAAGGTGATGGCCCTATGCAAACCTGACCTTTGTCAACTGTTTGCAATTTGGAAATTGTATTTTTGCCTGCAGTAGAAAAATGCAGAAAGAATTCTAATAAAAATCATGAATTATTCACCGCCAGGGGCTTTGTAATTCCCCAAAACACAGAACATGAATAAATATATAAATAAGTAGTACTGGAAGCAAGTTCACTGTTACCTCATTGTTTTTGTGTTCATTCTTCATCTTGTACTGAATGCTCTATATTTCACTTATGAAATGATTGTTTTAAAATAAGAGAGTTATTCTATTCCAAATGTAAATTGCTATGTAGTTTTGGATGTAAAAGATACATATACAATATATGCTTGTAAAAGTAAGGGAGAAAGAAAGACAGAAAAGGGAATCCAGTTAATACAATAGTGGAAGGTGACATTTTAAAAAAATATACGTTTTTTATTATTATTAACTAATTAAAATTTCATTATGAGGATATTTCTCTCAACAAGGCCATCACTGTCTTAGAAAATACACGTTGAAGTAGATATTGTTTAGTTCTGAGGCAGGGGAAAAACCGTGTGTGTTTGGGAGCAAGTAGACTCAGTGGTAAACATTGAACAGAGTAGTTGGAGGGACTTGGACAAGTTCCTGTTCTCTTCGATATCAAAACATCTCCAAAGAGAAAGGAAGTCTGGAAGTTGGGGAGAGACAGAAGGGCACTCGGAGAAACGGCTATTACTTAAGGAAATGGAAAGGGTTATAGGAAGAGGTCAACCTTTGACACCAGCACTTTGCCTGGAGTAGTGTCAAGTGGAGTTAAGTTTTCTCTCCCCTGACTTAATAGCTCACTTGCCAGAGCTTATTCTTACACACTTATCACTAAACCGCCCGACATCTAGGCCTAAGTAGTCAGTCAGAACTCATATCATTAGCCATTCTGTTAAAATACTTTCTTTTCTTGGTAGTAGCTCCTGACCTGGTAGTAAACTCAAGCTAGAAATTCAGGATGACACTCCTTACCATGAAATGCCCAAGCTGACAGGATTTTGAGTAGCTGTGCAGCTTCCATGCTGATGTCTGGCTCAAGGGCACACAAATAGAATACAATTTGGAGCATAGCTCCTTAATTTCTTATTCATCCGATAATTTCAGACAAAATATGAGTAAGACTGAAACTGTAGTCTTAGCATTTTCTAAATCTTATATGTATGTCATTAAAAATTTGACACTTGACAGCACATGCTTCATTTGTGCCACAGAAAATTCCTGGGTAGGAAAAATGTGTAGGAAAACTATCACATAATTGATACATCTGTGCTAGCTTAGCAAATACCAACTTTTTTGACTTAAAAATAAATAAATAAAATAAAGGCAAAATCGCTGGTGTATTTTTTAAAGGAACAGATGTATAAGCAATAAAATATATTGAAAGATTATTTAACTTCAAATGTCTTGTTATTCCACTTAATAAAGACAGATTAATAGACACAGATGTACATGAATGATATGGTACACTTGTATTCAAGGTGATTTTAACTTGTGCCTTTGCATAGTGAGTTTTGTTTTTAGACATCATTATAAAATAATGCATTTGGGCCATAGATTGGATTGGATTGGATAAATGAAGATGTCCTCCTTGAGGAATTTTAATATACATAAAGTGTCCAGTATGCTAAATTAAAGTATGATACATTTTTTTTGTACAGCTTTTAAAATTATTGTCATAAATACTTCTTTTTTTGTGGAATTTAAAAAAAAAACTTTAATGCTTTCTTCTTTGTTGAATAAATCTCAGGTAATCTGTATCACATTAATCTAAGTGTCCTTTGCCATGTACGTGAAAGTGGACATGTATATGTTATAATTCCTCCTTGCCTACCAACACCATTTATGTAGCACAGTAGGATGCGGTGTTGTGATGATTATCGATCTGTCGTATATATTACGTTCTAGTCTGCAGTAAATATCCCTAATGCTTTCTTGACAGGCTTTAATAGATTGTTTTATTATTGTATGAACATTTTGTCATTGTGGACTGGGGCGAGAGATTGTTTGGCCAGTCTGAGTAACTATAAGCAATTCCAATTGATTTTTCTTTTACTTACACCATTCTGAAATACAGCCTGCACGAGTATTCTGGGATACTTTACTCACTTTTTTTTTTTTTTCTCATGCTACCATTTCAGGAGCTGTTCCTATATGTGTGTATAAGGGACTGTAAGAACCAGAAAGGGAGATCACTGCTGCTACATGTGATTTTTTTTTTCTTATTGATTTCTTTAAATAAAGATGCCTTAGACTTTAGTAAGATTAAGTATTATGAGGAAAAAAATCTTTTTTTTTTTTTTGAGTGTCACTTAGCATTTTGATCCTGCTTCTGGTGCCATGACACTAATTCAAGCAGCTTATTCTCCAGTTTTCACCACAGAGCTTGCATGCCTCTTGCACCCTGATACATAGTTATTGTTCTTCCAGAGAGTGGCTCAAAGGTTAAGTGGTTAAATTTCTCAAACTTCTGTTAAGTGCATCACATGCAACAATGTTCATGGTTGAAACTGTCCTTCCTTGTAAAGAGGTCAACTCAGTGGCACGTGCTCTAGGTCTCCCTGCTGGAGAAGGGGGCATGGATTAGATGATCCCTGGAGGTCCCTTCCAACCTCAACCATTCTGTGATTCTGTGACTGGTGTTAAGATTTTATAAAGCAACCTGTGGCATAGGTGCCAAGATGTTTTGCAATATAATTCTATCCAAATTTATAAACATAATGAGTCTTTACCTTGAAGGCTAATTTGTTTGGTCAGAATGAACAGGAAAAAAAAAAAAAAAAGTGCCCGGGGGGCGTTTAGTATTATCCCACTGTTGCAAATAGATACGCACAACGGTGGTACTGGGAGTTGTTACCTGAACTCTGAGGGGTTTTGCTGTACGAACACTCAACTGGTCTGCTTCTGTATTTTTCTTAAATTAATTTGAAGATCTCTGTTTCTCGTGTCTGACTGTGGCACTGGATCTGCTGGCATGAGGAAGTGCAGAGCTTTAAGTAGTTTTGCCAACTTGTTTTTTTTTTTTTTTTTTTTCCAGATTTTGTTCTCTAAATAGTTTTGTTTTATAGCAGTGTTGATTGGTCATAATTTTTCTTGAGTGTTATTTATTTGGAAAGGTGACTTCAGAAAGAGACACTCCGCTATGAATATTTATATCTAGTTCTAATTTATTACACAAACCCGGACACATGTATTTAGTGGATGATTGAGGGGTTTTGTCTGAGGCTTTTTTGCCTGGCTTCCATTAGTGGCTGGTAAGGATGTGCTACAGCATTAAGTAATAGTGCTGGGTGTTTTACTGGGAGTGAAGCAGAGTAGTGAAGCAGAGTATCTGTGTTGTGCCAAGCTCCTTGCGTGAGCTTCCATCAGTGCCGACTCTGGCCTTATTTTAAGTTCAAGAGGCGAGGATGTTCATTATGCTTCCTGTTTTCACAGTGCAGATATTCTAAAAATAACAGCTCTGCAGTCCATCTTCCCAAAGGAGCTGCAGTCCAATTGGAGCAGCATTTAGCATATCAAAAAACACGAACAGTCGTATTTTGGAATGAGTTATTTTCATATTAACTCCCTGACCTCACCACCTGAATATTCAAAGAATGATTTTCATCTCAGAAAGCACAAAACTTAGCTCATATATATAATATTTTGAAGCAATAACTGTAAGAAAGAAATCTGAAATCCAAACGCCAGTAGTTCAAAGACATTGCTGCACTTGAAAAAGGATTTAGTACTGCGTGGTGGAACTAATTAGCAGTATCATTATAAACTCTGTTGTGGCTGTTGTACTTTTCCTATTGAGAGACCTGATACCATGGTGAGTTTCTATCACTGAGGGATTTTCTCAAAAAAAAAATGGAATTAAAGTAAAATGTGGTAGTAGAAATTAAAGTTTCCTTTACATTTACTCCATATATTTTCCTGAAACAACTGTATCTGTGATTACATAGCAGAAATAGATGTGAACAGTGAGGGATATGTTTTAAAGCACAAATTCAGATAAGCCTAGAAATTTTCAGTGTTTCCTCAACTTGTGTATAAAATGTAAGACTGTTCTTTTGCCTGTCTTTCCATGATGCCTCTTGCATCACATGGTCACATTAGGGGATCTAGTTTGCTCTTTTAGTAGAATGACTGATACTTTTCCCCACACCTTTAGTTTTGTAGAGCATTTTCAAAAGGTGCCGTGGATCTCTATATTTTCCGAGAGAAAGGACAGTTAAATAATCCACTACCCTTCAGGACACTTTTACTGCAAACCCTGCTGCACTTTTACTACTTACCCTTTGTCTAAGAGCATTAGTTTTTTTTTGAAGTTGGAACTTTTGGAATAAAAATCTGGGCTCTGTTTTTTATTGTTTATTTTTCACATCTAACATTAAATTTCAATAGGAATTCTTACTGAGTTGGAAGCTTCAGAGACATTTCAGTGCTGCTGCTGCTGCCCAAACCTTCAAGGGACACACAGTTATTCATTGATTTGGACAACACACCCCATTCATTTAAAACACATAATGCCTTAATATTCTTTGAGTTGCCAAACATTTTTCCATAAAGCCTGTGGCAGAGAGCAGTGCAGGGGAACATTTTGTTACTGCAAAAGCTCCAAATTGTCTTTTCTAAGTACACTTCACTGTGTAATAACCCAATTTAGCATGCAGAGTAACTTCCACATTCCCTTTCACCAAGTGCTCAGTAGAGTTTAATTGTATCCTTTAAAAAGAAGGGGGAGATAGTTCTTCTACAGCTAGAATTACCAAGGAAACTGCATCTACTCATTGGCAAGTACCTGATTTTGCAACCCAAAGAAGTATTTTTCCATTCCAGTACTTTGACTTTATTTATTTTTATTTTTTTAATCTGTTTAGTGATTCTTTGACACAGAGCAGTAACAAGGGCTGCCCAAAATATTTGCCCGCTTGTGGAGTAATCCTTCCTCTTCCCTTTTTTCTGACTGGGATATCAAAGCAACGGGGCAGCTGGGCTTGATTGGGTATCTTCTGTATGTGGAGGGCTTGGAAAATCTGTGTATGTGCTCTGGAAAAGAAGGTGACCTGGTCTGGAATCCAGGGGAAGCCCCTACGCCTGGGCTGTGTGCCTGGGCTGCCCCTGGATCTTCATTAAATGGATGTGTGTGTATAAAACGCATGTGTGGGATGGGGTGTACGCAGCAGCACATGTCTGACTGCAGTGGAGATCAAATGCTTTGAGATGGTGCTTTAAAATCCTTGGCGTTTTCCGTGCATCTTCTCCTGCTGCCAGGGGGGAACTCCTCAGCTTGGTCTCCTGAAGCCTTCCCCACGCGGCCCTTCAGAAGGCTCCCGTCAGGTAACTCGGCGGGGCTGCACTGGCCCCTCGTGCCGCTGCAGTGCCCCCGCGCGCCGAGGCAGCCGCCTGGCACCATTAAGTGCATCCTGTTCAGGAGCAGCATTCCTGAGGCTGTGCGTGAGCTGCTGCAAACTGGGATTTGGTACCTGTGGTTAGACAAGGGAATCCTGCACTTTGTGTTCCTCCCCAAAATTTCAGGTGGAAAACAAAGTGAGAGAGGATGGTTTTCGTACAAGTTCTGACAGAATTTAAGAGGAAGATAATACGGTTCCCCCAAAAAACAGCTTGTATTACCAGTTCAGAGTACTGGCTTTTTGATAATTTGCTCAAATATTTAAGCTTCCTGTAAGATATTTAAGCAATGTTTAGAGACCTACTCTCCTTATATTCCTGTAAAAATAAGAATTATGCAAAACTGTTGATAGAAATGTTTGCCAGGTACAACATATATTTATGTTGACAGAAACAGTTTGGGCATTCCAGAAAGGAGCCGTGTACAGAGTATGCCTGAGGTGCAAGATGCCTCGTGCATGAGCCCTCTCTCTGTTTTTGTGCTGAAATTTTCTAACTCATTTAAATGATTTACTCAGTAAAACAAGTGGAACCACAGAACTGAGTGTTTGGGGGAAAAGGCTGGGGAATCATAGAGAAGATTTCAGCTTGCAATAAATTACAGCAATGACCTTTTAAGTGCTCTCTGTTACATCTGGCTAACGAATGTTTTTTACAGGCCACTAGTACTCAACTGGCCAGGCCATGAAAATATCACAGTTAAGTGCAATATCCTTTTCAACCCTGTAATGATTTTCATTTAACTCCAGAAGTCAGTGTTCCAGGACAGTGTAAATTTAATGCTGGACTAAAATTAAAGCAATTTTAACTCTTCTTTTAACAAGAATATCGCTAGAAAAGAATTCACTTTCCATTCTTTGTGTGGTTGTCAAATACAGGTTTCCTTGTGAAATTGTTTCCTTCTATGCATGCCCGCATTATGTGTATGATGCGGAGTGACTCAAATACAAATGAGGTTATAAATAATGCATGCCAAATACTATAGGAAAAAATGTTACTTGAAGCTTCAAAGAAAGTGCCCTCTTCCTCCCACATGGTGCTATCTTTTTAATTTGGGAAACTGAGAAGATTTATTGCTGTCATTTCTTTATCCCAGTGTGGAGTCTGCAGCGAGCTAAATGTTGTCCAAGTCTTCTGGAGCCTTGAAACGCTCCCTGCTGCCCAGTAGGCTCGGGGCAACGTTGCCCAATATGTGAAACCTGCATAAAATGCTTCAGGAGTAAGGAAAGAAAAAGAGAGCTTTTAGAAGACTTTATGATGTTGATGATGCAGAGAGTTTTGTACTCTAACTTTGCAAGTGGCAGGCTGAACTTGATTACTGGTAGCGTGCCAAGAAAAATGCTTATAGGGGCTGTATTTTGTATGGAGGTGTGGCAATATGTTCCAGAGAGCAGGAGAAATAAAGGGGGAGGTTGGTGAGGACGAGCATTAATTTGTCTTAATTTGTGGTATAATGCAAAAAAAGTATTCACGGTGGCCTAATAGCAAACACTGTTGCTAATGTTTATAAGAGACAAATGCAAACAAACGAGAGAGAAAACCAGGTTTGTTCTGCTAGAGGGGAAGTTTTCTAATGTATTTTACCCTGCAGTATTGCAGGGTGTTGGCAGAAGGGACAGTCCTGTACTTTCCTCTCCTCAGGCAGTGTAGAGCTGAGCTCTCCCTTACAGCACCTCTGGTTCTGGTACCTGCCTATTTTAAGGAATTAAAATGATTTTTTTCTACCTGGCTAGTTTCTGTGGGGTGAATCAGCAGTTGCATGAGGGCTATTTTCAATTTGCAGTTGTCAGAACATAATGTCAGGTTTATAGGGGAAGAACAGGACCATCTTTCAAAGACAACCTGAATTTGGGTCATTAACTGAATTACATCTGTACTGTGGAACCACTCCTTAAGCTAATCAAAGAGCTTTTCTTCTCTCTTTCTCAGGTCTACTTGCTCTTTAGGCAAGGATCGTGCATTTCTGCATTCCTTGTGCTCCGGGTGACATGTTACAGAGAATCACCTCATCTTGGTTTTCTAGCGTGCTAATTGATTTTATAGCTTACTTTTTTTTTTTTTTTTTTTTTTTTTTTTTAAGCCCTCCAATTAGTATAGACTGATTTAATCTTGCCCGTGAAGTTTGTAGTTTTCTTGATCAGAAGATCAGGAGAGCTGAAAGACTTAAGGAAACCATGGCTATAAACACAAGAAAACTTTCCCTTTGCAACTCTGTACTGAGATTATACATGACAATAACAATTTTGGGGTGGCACGGTACTGGGGTCAATAGATTTCCAAAGATACTTCTTCTAGAACAGCCTATCATGTCAAAATCAGCAGCACAACAGATGTATCTTTCTTCCAACCACTTTCCTGACACGTGTGCTCGCCTTTTCCTGATGGCGACCGTAGCGACCATTCTGCTTGCTGAACCAAACGAGTCGTTGGGAAGCGCTGCTGACTGCGCAATGAGACTAGTTCTGAGGAGAGGAATCAAAATAAAGGAAGGGTGCAAACAACAGTGTTTATTAAGAAAAAATACATTTTAAAGGTTTCTAAATTCTCGTAGTCCTGGCCACTCAAATGGCCAACCTCACCTCATGAAGCTATTCTTAAGTACAGTCTGATCTCCCTGGTATACTTGCATGCCCTGTATCCATGGATTTAATATAGCAGCACTGCATAAATTCCTGCTGGGAGGTTACTGCTGTGACTATTGAAATTAGCAGGCTCCAAATCCAGTCACTGAGTAGAATGGCCAAATTACATCCATTAAACTCTTGTGAGCAAAAGAGGGAAAAGTTTCCCTCTAACACAGTGTTCCTGCATTAGGTGATTTAGCCCTTATATCTGTGACCTGAGAACAAAATCAGGAAGCCCAAACCCTAATGAATAAAGCTGTCTCCTTTTCAGCTGGACTGTAGCTTCACTTTATAAGGTTGATACACATGTAGCCTGATAAGCAAAGAAATTACCAAGAAAATAACAAATAGTTTATTTCCTATTCTCACTAAGTGTTGGAAAGAAACAATTTTGTTTTGACTTAAAAAACTATATAGAGAGACAATACAATTAATTGCACGCTGTTTTTCCTCACTGCTCGTAGGATCAGAAGGAGAGGCTTTTATTAAGGACATGGAAGGTATAAATGAGAATGGTCTGTGATAATGTGGTGAAAAAGATCCCAGAGCAAATCACTTAAAGTTTGTGCTCTCACGTCCTCTGCCTGTCTTGTAGAAATGAAAAAGGTGGCAAGAAACTTTAGCCTTTTTTAAGGGCTTTTTTTAGATCAATATAAAAAGAAATTATTTAAAAGAGGAAATCTCTGTCATGTCTGCATTTGCATAAGCAGAGTAATGTTTTTTCTCATGCAATTAAAAATAAACAGCAATTAGATAAATAGTCCAATTTTATTTCAGATCAAACTAGAAGCAACCTGATCTTTCATTAGAGAAAATGCTAACTCGCTCATATTGAAGCTACACATCAAATAAGTGTCTTGGGCAATTAGGCCTTCCTGAATTAAAAAAGACATAGTTAAGAAAATAAACAGCTGAGGAGCTGGTTTTGAACCAGCTCCCAGGCTTCATAAAATCTAGCTCTCATGTATTTGTGCACCATGTTTTGTTTCAGCATAACAGAAAAAGAGCTAATTCTTCAGCTTGGATGTAGACTGAGCCCAGGCTGAGTTTTGAGTTTAACGCTTCAAACCACAGGTTCAAACACAGAGGTAACACTGTTTTGTAACTTAAGAACAATCATCTGGACTACAGTATGGAACTGTTGAGCTCTCTCCCTTGCCACATAAGATCAATTTTCTTCCTCTATCCGGGGTGTCTCGGTTTCTTGTGTTTACAAAGAGAAAGCTAATCCTGATGCCCATTTTCACTCCAGAACTCAATTTTCTGTGCCTTTCTCTGTGTGCGTCTTTCTTCAGACCCACTTCACGTACATCCAGGGTTTTTATTGAATCACTGCTTGCCTGTGGCCAGCATTCAAGTCATGTTTATTGTTCCTCCTTAGAGTATCTTGTATAAATATTTTCAGAGCAAATTCTCTCATTTTCCCCAAGCTTATAAAAGGGATCTACCAGAGGTCTAGCATGTAAGCTTGAAGGAAACCGAGCAGATTTTCGTCAAAACATATTGCAGAGCAGTGAGAACACTGTCCGACACGAGCAGTCTCTCTGGGATGCTTCTGTGATCGTGCATGGCAAATTCTAGGGAGAAAAAGTCTTCTTAGCATTTCTGTCTGCCCATGTCTAAATGCAGGCAGACATGTGGTGTCTATGATGACATTTTGTAGGAGAAGGCAAAACAGAGGATGATAGAAAATTTATTTCTATCAGGAAAAAGGAAATGGAAAGAAAAAATCGCTCCATACAGATATATGAATTTTGCTAAGTGGAGATATAGAAGCAGAGCAGTGCTTCCATTAGTGCATATGAAGCAGTCTGAAACAAGCAAATAAAAGTAAAACTCTGTTCCCCTGTAGCAAATAGGAAAGGTCCCACACCAAATGCTTGAAGGAATTTATGTTTCTCTTATGGGTAGATGCAAGAACATAACTTGCCTGGTGCTTTCAACGAATGAATCAAAAAAAATGCAACTGCTGTGGCAAACTAAGTATTTCATCTAAATGCTGAATAAATATCTGATGAAGTAACCCCATTTGTAATTAAAATGGAAATGTGTGATTCTGAGGATCGCAGGGCATCCTTGTCCTCTGCATTCAGGGAAGCCTGTAGTCTGAAAATTGCAGCAAGAAGATGGTATTGGGCATAGCTCTCTGATGGGTGTAGATTTTAGATGCTTCTAAAAAGGTGTAAGAACTCCTGTCAGTCAGATATCAAATATTAACAAGTTGTTAACTGTACGGACAAGTAAGAAAGACTTCTTTTTGTATGTATCTGTTTATGATTTTAGGAATGTAGATTTTTTTTCCATGTGTGTGTGACCACTGATGAAATAATTACTGTATGTAGTAAGAGAATTTGTGTCTGACTTGATGCTCGGGATCACTGGTGCTTGCAGCAGGCGCCCAAAAGGTCTGTGAGATAGGCTAGTATTTAAACTGTATTGTTGTTATTTCCCCTGGTGTAGGAATTCATTCTTTACAGTACACTCTCCCATTTACATCGTTAGTATTTATGTTTCCAAAAGTATAGCCATCTTTTCTCGTAGCCACCGTGGAGTCCTAAAATATATCCCTCCATCTCTGTGGTAATAACAGCAATGTATCATGGCGTTTCAGAGGACCATTCCCTTATCTGCAATATACTTCAAGCTGCTTTACATATTAACTGGCTTCTTCAGAACCTCCAGGCTTGCTCGTGTCTTCTCATTGCATAGGACTGCACAAGACATTATGCACAGAAATTAGGGAAATTGAAGTAGTAAAGAAATACGGTGCACTGTCTGAGAACACCTGCACCAGCTGCTTATATTTATCATTATATAAAATGTGCCGAAGTAGCCAAATTCATTTGTTAGAACAGCGGTAATTATTTTCACTCATGTAGTGCAATTCATCTGCAGTCGTGAGACACTCCTTTCATTGGGGCATTTCCATTACAAAGCATAATAGCTTTGGAAAATGAGAACTCCCACTTCATAACATGGTTTTAAGGCTGCTTAGTGGACAGCAAATTGATGTTTCCTGTTTGTCAGAGACGTGTGTGTTTGCATGTGAAGAATTAGAGTGGGCTTACTGAAATGTGTTGCTTTTACTGGGTTTTCTTTGTTTTAGAGTCACAGAGGTGAATGTGGCATGGGTTTGCTGGCTTTTTAGCACTTGTCCCAGTTAATGCAAAAACATTGGTTTGGATAATTACAAATAAAATTCAGACTTTTAAATCGTGCAAAACTAAATCTAAATATAGCAGCCTGAAATGCTTGAGCTGTTTCTTTTTTTTTTTTTTAATAGTGCTGAATACAGAGTTCGTATTCAAATTGTGCATTTAAGACTGTTTCTTTTTTTAAATATAAAAAAAAATATTTTTAGAAGTGGAAAATATAGTGCATTTACTAATGCTCTTTTCCATGTATATTACTATTTAAAATCTCTAACTCAGAAGGAGAAACTTAGTTGTGCCAATAAATTTGGTCCTTGCTTATATGACACAGATGTGAGATGGGAGAAAAGTGAAACAGAAAATATAGCTGTTCTATTTAAACAGTATTTATTGATTCAAACTTATTATACCACATTTACTTTCACAATTAGTTATTGTAAGGTGTGATTTTTTTTAATTAATACAAAATATATTCTGCATTAGTTCTTCCTAAAGTATGTATCCCTATGAAAGTTACAGTTAGGGGAATCAAAATAAGGATTGCATGAGGCAGAGTTTTTGTTAGGAGTGATGATCACTTTGGTGATGATCATCCTGTGATGATCCAGGAGTATTTTAATTCCAAGGACAACAGGGTCAACATTTCTGCCCTTATTTATTCCAGTAGACATTTACACTTGTAAATAATTGCTATTTGGCCTGTAGTTTTAATAGCCACTCATGTTTCTCTAGCATTTTAAATACTGTTTGATACATCTCACCTATGGAAAAAAATGAAAGCCAGGCCATTCATGAGAATTGTGAAGGACCCTCGGAGAACTGCTGCAGCACCAAGTCTTTCTGACTGGGGATCTCTTTTTCTCTCTTCTGTTTTTTTTTGACGATCTGCAGTGATTGCCTGAGGACAGGGTGGATGCTCGATGGCCTGGCTGGTGCCCTGGCCATGCGATGTGCTCTTGCCTCTTGCTGCGGGGATGTGAAGGGAGGCAGGGGGACGGGCTAGTCTGGTCGAGGCTAATTTATTTTTAAGTGTGAGAACTCTGCTAAGTTCTTGTTAAAAAGCTTCAGAAGCAGCTCTAAGCTCTTAACTGGGGATAGGAAGGAACCTTTTGTTTTCTACTCTACACTTCCCAAAAATAAAATGTAACTTGACATGTTTCTGTCTAATGATAGTCACGTTATGGCCAACTACAGAAGGCTGATTTAGCATTGATTTGCAATTTAATTTCATAAAAATAAAAGCATCGGACAAGAAACCTGCCAGAGCAGCAAGGTTACAACTAGAACACTGCAGTAAGGCCAGTGCAAAATGCCAGACCTCATAACCCCTTAGTTTTGGTCCCATGGCCTAAATTAAAAGATATACTTTTCAAATATGTTTGAATCCTAGGATTAATGCAGTGGAAAGAATCAACTTAAACATTTAAGGTATTAGGTATGGTGCTTGGTTTGAATTACTGGCAAAGTGGCCTCACTTTGAGGAATGCCTCTGATAAGAATCTCCCTTGTTATGGTAAAAATCTCATATGGCATTTTGCTGCTGATTTGAAATGGAAGAGGTTGATAAACCTTAGCTTAGTTTTGAAGTGTTTGCCTCTGGGAGTGTTTGCTGTAGTCCAGGCTCCCACTATGATGATGGCAATAAAACCATGGGCTCTATCATATGCGTCTGAGTGTATGTGTCCTCATACTCCATTGGGGTTGCAGGGCAGTTAGCTGCTTCTTACTTAAATAAATCTGTAAAGAAATTCTGTTCTGCATGCTTAATCTGGATGTAAGATTTTGTTTAATATTTGATTATACTGTTGTAACTCATAGTTTGTATTTAGCCATAAGAATATATGCTTGGAAGTATGCTTTCTGTTGTTCTTTTATTACTTTTCTGGCCAGCCAGGAGTGCACAGTTTCTCATTGCCTCAGTGCATTTAGAAATGAAAACATTTGCACACTTAAATATCTTGTCATAAAACCTGTAAAAGATGTTACAAATATTGATGATGTTTTTATAGACCTGCTTTCTCTTGATTCTCATTTTCCAGTGGAGATAGCAATCTGAGTCCCAGATGCCTGTGTGGTCTCTTTAGGACCTGCTCTGTGTGATGCCATTTCTCTCAACTTGATCCTAAGGAAGGGAAGCACTGTCAGTTCTCTCCAGTTTTACTTTACCTATTTCATGGTAGGATCTATAGCTTACAAACAAAAAATGAGAACTTAATCAGTGAGACACACATTTGAAGGCAGACCTGGGCAAATGATGAGAGATTTGGCCTATTTAGTTTAGAGAGAAGAGGGTGAGTCTGATAGGGACCTGAGGTACATGGAAAAAGAACTGGCCTCCTTTTGGTGACAGGAGGCTTGGAAAGAAGGAAGGGAATTACATTAGATGTGAAGAGGTAGATTGGGGAATTGGAAGTCCATCAGTGACAAATGAAGTAGCAAGTTGGAGATGGGGCTGGAAGGAGTGTATTTAGGAAACTTGGCAGAAAAGTCTCTGCCATCTCAGCTGGTGCGGGTAGGATAAGCTAAGTAAGAGGTTGAGGACAGACATAACCTTTGTGGCTTCCTGTCTTCAAGCCCTCAAAAGTATAACCAAGTGTATTAATAAGAGTAGCTCTGATTTGGAATGCAAAGTGGTATACAGGAGTAAGTAATTGGATCTCCTCTGTGTCAAATTAGGTACCCCAAATTACAGATACTTTAACCTTATATTGCATTTGTCTTAACTCCCTTTCTGTATAATGGAGATGATAATAAATCTTCATCTTGATGAAGGCCAGTGGAAAATAATTAGGGTTGGGAAGCACCCAGATCCGGTCTCAACGCATGCTGAGAAACAGCTTATGGGGTAATTAATAATTCTTTACAGACTCACAGTTGAATAGTGTGCAGCAAATAAGGCGCAAGGTCGCCCATTAAAGGATGTGGGTAAGTTAAATAAGTTCCTCTTAAGTGATGTGATTATGTAATTAAAACCTGTATCAAAATTGCATCTTCTCAAGAAGCATAACTAAGCTTATAGAAGTGACCAGATTTCTGGTATTTCTTACCTGTTGGGTGTCTTTGTTTGCAATTGTAGCATTATTTAAACCTACACTGGGGAAAATGTGGCGTGTGACAAGTAGCCTGAAAGGTAATTTGACAAGTTTGACATCTTTTTTCCTATATTTGTTATAATTTTTAGAATTATGTAATTTCTGCTTAAATAGAATGTGTCTTTCTCTGTGTTAATCATGTGTGAAACACGTTTTAAAAGAACTGCTGAGTGTCCCAAATACATTCTGAATTTTGAAATACAAAAACATCAATATGTAAGATTTTAAAAGAATTACTGTGTATCCAAAATACATTCTGAATTTTGAAATGTATACACATAAATATATAGCTGAAGTTTAAGGGTAAAACAAACTGTCTCACTTTGTATTTTTGTGCATATAGTGCCAACTGCAGTACAATTTTCTGGTAATGCCACCAGTGTAGTTTCACTGGGAAACATGAGATAAGAATAGACATCTTGTTAGCCCCAGGAGTCTATATAACGTCTGGCTGCAAGCAGGAGGCTCTTGTCTCTGCTCCAAACAAAATACAGTAGTGGGCGGATGAGACATCTAGCAAGGAAAAGTTATTTTTTTTAAGGCTACTTCTAATTGCCCATATAACTTTAACAGCTAATATGTATTCAAAATATTTGACCTTACAAAACTTACTGTCGATGCAGTGCGCTTCTCACTTTGTTTCCTTGCTTTGGGAGAACGTGAGGCTTCTGAACTGAGGGTCTTGTTTATTCCGAGTAGTCTGAAAACAGAAGCAGGTAAGAAGTCAAATGAGTTGTTTGAGCTGCAGGCGGGAGTATTGGGTTCTCCATCTGTGTAACTGTATGTAAAGCAGAAAGAGATCACTTCCTCCCGAAACTGTTAAGATTTAAATCTGTTAAGAAACACACGTACATCTATGCTTTTTTTTTTTTTTTTTTTTAATGTCAAACCTCTCAAACTTGCCGTGATCTTTCTTTTGCTTTGGAAAATCATTCCTTTCTTACAGAACACTCCATTTTCTTGACGTTTTAATTTAGTTTCTCACCTTCTACCCAAGTGATATGTGTAGGTGGGGTCCTCATCCTGTACGGAGAGGGGCATTCTTGTTTTTTTGTTTTATGGTGTTTGTCTTTTAAAAATATTTTAAACTTTGTGCTGTGTTGCATTAGTGTTTTCTTGTTAGCATCTCATGAAATGAAGAAGAACAGAGGTAAAAAGAATCATTATGGAACTCTCACGAGGAATCATGGAAAATATGGCTCAATCCCCAAGTTTCATGAAGTAAAACATTAATTAGATCAAGAAGTAGTAATGAGATTTCTTATGTGATGGTGTCAAAATGTTTCCTTTAGCTGAATTGATCAAAATGAATTAATGTTTCTGAATTTCAGCATTTCATACTATATAAACACTAATATTGAAAAGCAGTGTTTTTTAAGAACTATATTATATAACCAGACACTATATTTGCATATTTATGTTTAATTTTGTAAAAAGTATTTTAAGTTTATTTACATTTATTAAGTGGCAAATTATCAGTCAAACTACACAGTCCTTGCTATACCTCCTCCTCTTCTGCTCCCTTTCGCACCTTATTTCCATCAAAAGTAGAGCTAGATCTGAGAGCAAGCAGGGAGCTCTGAGGCTTCATATCTGCATGCCTGCTGGGACACATCTCTTTTCTCTCCCCTCCTCTCCTCTCTCCCCTCCTCTCCCCTCCTCTCCCCGCCTCAGAGCTGCTGGGGGCCCCTCTAGGCCCCCAGGGGAGGTCAGCAGTGAGAGGGAGTCCCTTAAGCAGAGTCAAAGTCTGGTGCTAAAGAGCCTGAGTTCACTGACTAGGGGACGTCTGCCCAAAGAAGCAGTTGTCACCAGGCACGATTCTCTCTTCTTGCTTGTACCTGCAGGGGAAAAGAGAGGAAAAANACACATCTCCCTCCTCCCCCCTTCTCTCCTCTCTCCCCTCCTCTCCCCTTCTCTCTCCCTGCCTCAGAGCTGCTGAGGCCTCGCTGCAGGCCCCTCTAGGCCCCCAGGGGAGGTCAGCAGTGAGAGGGGGTCCCTTAAGCAGAGTCAAAGTCTGGTGCTAAAGAGCCTGAGTTCACTGACTAGGGGACGTCTGCCCAAAGAAGCAGTTGTCACCAGGCACGATTCTCTCTTCTTGCTTGTACCTGCAGGGGAAAAGAGAGGAAAAAGAAAAGCCAATGTTGTTTTGGTCCCAGCAGTGGTCTTTACGGCTTAATGTATACAGAAGATGGAGAACATTTCATATGTGCCAGGATTTCCCATGTGCCAAATGCAAAAGCAATTCCTAAATTTGTATCCGCTTATTTCCAAAGGTGTGTCAATAAAATAGCTGTGATGTCTCTTACAAATTATGAACTCAGCTCTCAATTTCAAATGTTTTCTGTAATTGGTATCAGGATCCATTTTATACTTCCTGCTGACTTCTCTGTTTGCAACTATTGAATTAGCATATAAGTATAATGACTGAGTTCAGAAAAAAATTGTACTCATTTTTAATATTACAAATTGTTGCAGTTGCAGATTTGCTTTGCTTTGTTTTCTTTGTGAACTATGCTGTTTGTCTCAGGGATCAAAGAAAGAAGAAAAAATTGGTATAAATTAGCAATATACATCAATGTTACTTTAATTTTCCTTTAAGTGTTGATACAGCTACTAACAGCAGGCATGACTGGGTTGTGCGGAGGAAGGGGGAAGATACAGGTTATCATCTGGAGTATCTTTGGCTCATAGAAATTCAAGGCAAGCAAAATACTGGTTGTGCAGTACATAGAGTAGTGTGGAGGGGCAAAAGAGGAGGACTCTAGACAGTGGTGAGGCAAGAGTTCATTTAAATTCCAAATGGATGCTGAATATCTATTTATTTCATAAACATAATTTCTTTTTATTCCCCAGTAACAGGTATATAAGTTCTTTTTTTTTTCTTCTATTTTTAATCTCCTCTGTTGCTCTTACTTTTATTATGTGGGTTTTTTTATTCATGTGGATTTCTTGGTCAAATCTAAACCTAAAAATCTTTAGAAATAATACTGAATACTTCCAAAAGCTTAAAAGCTATATTATTGTTATTTAATTAGATGTTTGTTTTTGCTTTTGCGGTTTAAACCATATTTCAATCTATAGGTTGATGTCGTTATCATGTAGTCTCTGCGTCCTACTGATCTAAAACAAGGAGTTCTGCTTGGGCCTTAGGTCACCACTGGTCTGAATGCTATACAAACACCAAACACACAACAGAGTTTGTAATCTAAATACTGAATCCAAAGTGCAAGAAGCAAACCAACCAGACCAAAACCAAACACATGGCAGAGTAAATGAGACCTTGAGACCTTCCTGGCTTAGATAGTTGCAATCTCATTTTATTACATTCAGCCTATTATTAAGTGCTAAGCAGAGAACGCTGTGTCCTGTAGCCTTGCAGTGGATATTTTAGAAGAGGAGTAGTTGAGTGATGTGTACTTGTTGGTCATCACTGGTACACATTTGGGCACCATGGCCTGCAGGAGCCTGCAGTCTTGAAAGATCTTGGGTCCTTGGTGTTGGCCACGGTGTCAGACAGCCTACCCGTTTGGCTTTGTCATAGGAAGTAGAACCTTGTTAACTGACGAGATGGCAGGGCAGGGCAGGTGGAGGAGCTCCCTCATAACCTACAAAAAGTAACGGGTTAGAAGGGATCTAATGCTGGTCTGGCCTTCCACAGTAGCCATAGCGTTAGCCATGGGGTGCACCATAGAGTCTCCCACAGGGATGTGTATGTGTAAATACATCTACCCACAACTTACGTACACATTCGAGCCTGTGCTTCATTTTATTTATTTCCTTCTGTGTGAGAGGATATTTAGGACCTTCTAATAATTTTGATGGATTCACTTGGAGGGATTTATTTGTGAAAAGTAGGGATTCTGTCTGTTTATTCTGGCCATACACTGGGGCCTTAAACTCAATGTGAGATGCAATCTTCCTTCTCAGAAGCATACAGATATTTTGAGATAAAGGTCCTTTAACAATGTTCTTTCACATTGTTAAAGGACCTTTAATTTCAACTGTTTCTGTAATAGTCAAACTAATCCGGAACTTAAAAAAAGAAAAAGGCTCAACTGTGCAACCCATGTTGTTGTTGGAGATTTGAAATTCATAGACAGTTAAATTTAGGTTTAGATGGCATTAAACTTAAAAATTGCTTTATCCTCTAATGGTGCAATTTAAAGTCTTATATTAAATTCAATGCAATTATAGGCAAGAAGCTCATCATTACGCTCATTAAGATGAAGAGTTGCTTCTCCTGCAGAGGAAATGGGGGAAAATGCCAAGCTTGATAATTAGCCTTGGGGGGGGCCACACAAGTGACTTTTTCTTTTTTTTTTTTTCCATTGATTCCATTTACAAATCTGTCCAGAAGCCTGACCATGCATAAAAGTTCACTGGTGGGGCTTGTACTTTTCTTCCAAGAGGGATGCCACAAAAAGGGCCTTTTATTAATATGCATGAAAAGCTAATGGCTTTGTAGGCTCATAATAATAATAAATCCATGTCTAGGGCCATCTGTCTATGTTTTTCCTCTTGCTTAGAAACAAAAGTCAAAGTGACCACCTCAAGTTCTGAAACTGTATTTCATTAGACATTATTGCCTTCAATGTACTATAAAACTTAATTCCCTTTCTAAGTTTCAAGCTGTGGTACTGTAAGTATTACTCAGAAGTGTCATCCTTGCATATTTGGACACATTTTAGTGTTCTAAAATATTTCATGAATTTTACTAGATGTAATAACTTAGAAAAGACTTACGGAAGTCTATAAATTTTGTTTAAGGATGTGGTGCACCAGTGATGGTAATCGTAGGGTTCACTAAGGTAAGAAAAGTCAGTAGCTGTGTATTACACATGGTTTATTTTCTATGGTAGGACAACTTGTTAATACAACAAGATTTAATATATAATATATGACTACTAATAATCAAAGTGAGATATTAACCATGAAATAGTTTTAGAGAGGAAGTGTTATCATTTGGAATCTTCCTTGGCCTTTGTTATGTACATAACAGAAACAGTTACCTGCCTGGGTGATTTTGAGTAATGGGGTGGGACAGGGATTGAGTAAATGTGAGTACATGAGCAGGGATTGCATGAGTTTCCAGCATTGGTGCTTTTATTTCTGTTTGCTTCATGTGCTGTTTCTGCTCTGTTAACATCTGTACTGTAAGTGCTGTGCTGTGTGGTGTCTTTCTTGCTGCTTAACGTGGTTAGGGATAGACAGCAGATGTGTTTCCTGATGTCGATGTGTGTTAATGAACTAAATATGCAGGTTAAGTATTAAATATCAAGTCTTTGAAGAACGTGGTTGTTTTCCAGGTTTTCATTGAACTGTTGGGTACTGAGGATTTCAATGTGGCAGTATTCAATTCCACTCATATGAGGCAGCTTGTCTGTAGCCAAGATCTTTTCGTATAATAGATAGTGGATATCTTTGCCTGTAGAGTCTTTCTGCGATCTAAATACTGCTGCCACCGCTGTTAATGACTAGAGGGATTACTGTAGCGGTGGACAACCCTGTGGAATGAGGATTCTCTTGCTGCTTCTGTTCTGGTTTCAGTGGGTGAACATATTTGTGTGTTTTGTATCTCCCCAGCTGCAGTTGTCTTGTGTTTCATTGAGGGAGCTGGGGTTATTTAGTGTGGAGAGGAAGAAGCTCAGGGGACACCTTACAGTAACCTCTACAGTTACCTGAAAGGAGGCTGTAGGAAGGCGGGGAGTTATTCTCCAGAATAACTACGGAAAGAACAAGAGGAAACGGCCTCCAGTTGTGCCAGGGAAGGGTCAGGTTAGACATTAGGAAGAATTTCTACGCCGAAAGAGTGGTGAAGCATTGGACCAGGCTGCCCGGGGAAGTGGTGGAGTCACCATCCCTGGCAGTGTTCAAGAAACATGTGGATGAGGCACTTAGGGACACTTAGTCTAGCAGGCATGGGGGTGATGGGGCTGCAGCTGGACTCAATGATCTTGAAGGTCTTTTCCAACCATAATGATTCTATGATTCTGTATATTATATAACAAATATATATATATAAAATAACCTGCATCACTGTACAACCAAGGAATGCATGGGAAGGAAAACCCTAGAGGCTACTTTGCCTTATTCTTTTCTTCTCCACCATCCCTTACAGAATAGGATACTTACGCTGTATGGAGCTAGGGGACTGTTCATTTCCAGTTATTCTAAAAATCTAAGAGAAAAGGAGTACTTTGAAGGAAAATCATAGGTGGATGTCAGAATACATAGAATGTTTAATTAAATTCTTTATGAAGAATAATAAGAATTAGAGATCTGTAAAAAGTGCATCAGCACAAAAAATAAAGTGCCTCTTCAAATACAAAGGTAAAGACAATGGGCAAATAAGCATTAAGCAGAAACAAGGTTAACTTTGTAGAACTTCCACTATATTCCAAGGATTTTTTTTTTATTAAAAAAATACAGTCTCAGAGTTATAAGGAGGGTTAAAAAACTTGAAATAAAGAAGTAAATGCCCTCACATAACCTGGGTGTTTTTATATTTTAATATGTACTCTTTAGTAAGGTAAATTTTTTGTTGTAATTTCATGAGTTTTGGCTGTAAGGTAGGGAAGACGCAAGTGCCATAAATTACAAGATCCATGACATAAACTTTGAAGGTACAACCAAGGCTTTTAATCAAGATGCATTATGCAGTATACAGAGCTTAAAAAAGAAAATTAGGCATACCTTTAATTAGACATGTATTTTTAATTCTGAATCTTTAAGTCTCTCTGGCACTTAGGTAGTGTTATATATTGTTTTAACTGAAAAACAGTGAGATGCTTAAAAGCCTTCTCTCCTGTTTGCTTTTCAGCCCTTCTGTATCCCTTCCTGCCTCAGCGCATAAATGACTTTATCTGAATATTACAAAATCCTGTCACCTTCTCCTGCAAGTGGTGATGGTGGTGGTTGTATTTAGCATTCCCTCCCTCTATTTGTTCTTGGGGAATTTTCATGGAAAAATGCTGCTTTCTTCTGTCTTCAAAAGAGAGCAAACACAAATGCTCAGAACAGCCCCAAGCAAACATGGAGCTGAGTGGCTCAGGGGAGCAGTAGCAATGGTGTGCAGAGTATTCCCTGTCTAAATGCATGACTACAATGTGTTATAGTTCAAGAGGAAACAGAGATTACCAGGGGGAGCGTGTGATAGCTATACAAAGGGAATGTGGATTATTTACCCTAGTCTCAGGGCTGCAGTCTACTGGAATAACTGAGAAATATGGATCATGCTGAGGATATTGTGACTTACCTGGGCACTCAGCTGTACTCAAGGTAGGTTTGTAGCTTTTTCATGTGTAAAACACTGAGAATTATGCCTGGCATATTCTGTGCAATTGCTTTTGCCTTGCTTTTGTTGTACAGTTGTGCAAGTAGTAAGTTGTAATTTTTGGAGATAAGTCTGTGACACTTGATATAGTTGAAAATCTACACTGATTTTTTAATATCTGCATTAATATATGAATATATATTCATAAGCAGTCAAACTGCAAGCCAGAATTAGAAGTTTTGCAAAAGGTCTCCTACTAAACTGGAGAAACTCTTTTGCATGTGTAATTCTCAAGTGGATATTCTGAAACAACCAAGGGAGTCACGTAGTATTTCTAAATTAAATGCTTGCAAGGCTTTCAAATCAGCATCAGCTCTTTAGTAATTTTGCTCATGTTTCTCTAGAGCTGTTATTACCCTTTCCATCAAAAAGCAGCAAACTCTAATTTTATTTAGAAAACAAGGATACATATGAAAGTAATTCTACAGGAAACTTTGCTAAAGTTCTGATTAGAGAAAGCTATAAAATCTGTGAGGCATAAACAGCAATGTTCTTGTTATTTTCGTTATAATGACATTATAATCAGTAACTCAGTAGTTAGAGAGCTCTAGATTTAACACTTCCAGGTTGTAAGAAAATATGAAACATTTCCTTGCTCATTCAAGATATGACATTGATCTCAATCTCATTTACCTGCTTTTTGATGTTTTTTTCCCCTGTGTTTGCATTAAAACCTTCTGAAATGCTTCTTTAAGAGATGCTGTATAAAATAAAGGATATATTGGTCCTTGATGTACTTTTCTGTGGACTTCAGGACAGGTTTCTCAGTTTTCATGAGCCAGGGCTGTAGATTTGCCTTCAAATGTAAGTGCCTTGATACTGCCAGTAGAATATATGTATCTTCATGCCATAATACACACAGTTGCATATATAATTATGTATATGCACATAAATATGCCTTTTCGTATGTATTTCAATTTATTTTTCTTCTCACAAAGCTTGAAAATGTAAATTACCTGTTAAGACCAAATGGAAAATGCAGCAAGGCTTTACTGGAATTTAAAAAAAAAAGTCTTTTGCAGTAGAATGAGAATATCTTCCTTGTAATTTCATAGAAATCAGAGAAATTATAATGTAATCAGTTTAACTGAGTGGAAAATAGGATTTTGTTTATTAAAAATTTCCAGTGTTTATGAATACACACATGGCTGCAACTTGCAGGTTATAGTAGACCACAAACTCAGCATTTATAGCACTCTATACTGTCCTTTCAGAATGCTGCTGCTCCTGTCAAATATTAAAGCATGTCAAATAAAACTACCTAGAGCAAAACAATGTTGGTCCGTGCTTGTCTTGAGTTATGGCAACTGTAGCAATGTCTTTATCAACATACCAGTGCAAAGGAAAAACAATATGGAGATTTGTTAATTGTGTAGATGATGCAGTCATTGATTCTTCACTAATCTTCCTCTCTTTGATTTTATTTTATTTTTTCAGTTTTACATTTTTCTTTTGGCTTCTTAAACAGTCTGTAGGAAGGAACTGTTGAAAGGCCTAGCTGAATAATCTTCCTGTCTAAGGTTTATTCACCAAAGCTGACTGTCAGAGCAGCATCTCTTCAACTCTGACACACAATCCATTGGATCTGTGTATGTAAAGACTATAAAAAAGCCTAGGACTTCTTCCCTAGCCCAAGTATATACGACTTCAGAGCTTAAGCTAAAGCTGATTTTGTGGATTGCAGTCATTTCTGTACATTGAATTGTTAAGTTCTGTGGTCAAAATTTTGCAGGAACTCTAAAGCAACAACTGATTTAGAAAAATTGGGAAAAATTGCAGAAGAATAGAACATTTCTGGGGTCTGTTCCCAAAATGATTCCTGGTCTTGGAGGGTAGCACAGAAGGAGAATGATGCCATCAGACTTAGATGCCTGGTACACAGAAAGCAAGACCCTTTAAAGGTTTTTAGAATGAAGCTATGTGCCTTGAGTTTATGTATGTTTAAGTTTATTTGAAAACTAGTGTAATTTCCACCAGGCAGTTGATTCCAAGGGATAATTAAATTTGTTTTGGTTAAGAAATGCATACTTTTATAATTACCATTAACTTTATAATCCAGAATTTTGTATCTTTTCTCTTTCAAAAGTCATCTTTAAACTTTTAGTATAGTCTTGTTGTGTAGTCTTTTTTGCAAAGCAGAGTGGTTGTGATCAGGTACTTCACCTATTTAAGTCCAAGAGATTATGATATGATAATCTACTTTCAGTGCTCATCCTCTTGCACTGTAAGGTCAGGAAATTAAAAAGTAATTTACATTCTTGATGAGTGAGAATTTTTTTTTTTAGTTTAATGCCTTGTTTTTGTTGTTGTTGATAGAATATCTTGTCCAATTACTATGCAGATAATAGTGAATCTAAACAAACATATTTCATTACTTCATTACTTGTACATTACAGGATCATTGTTGCAGCGTGCCAAACTTTTTTTTGTCTTTTTATTAATAGTATTTTAATGGAAAGCTTGGCAGTTTCAAAAAGTAAGTTTTGGAATGTATTTGTCACTGATAAAAGTGCATCTAAGGGATGTTTTTTGAGGGTGGTCCAGATTCTGGAACCGGCTGCCGAGAAGGGTCATGGAGCCTCCATCCTTGGAGATATTAAAAACCCAGTTGGACCCAGCCCTGAGAAACCTGCTCCAGAGGCCCCTGCTCTGAGCAGGGAGATTGGACTTAGATGATCTGGGGAGGTCCCTGCCAACCTCAACTGTTCTTGTGGTCCTGTGCGACAGGAGCACCGGGCAGGGACAGGGGCTGAACGGGAGGAGCATGCACTACTCCCGACTCTCAACACTCCTGCTCAGTTATGTGGTGATAGTGCAAGAAATGAGAGAAGGAATAACTGTAGGAGAAAAGAAAAGCAATTATGAGTTTGAGCACCTTTTATTGTATTAATCTTAAAACCTGCACTAATGGAAGCTGATATCGATGCTTAGTGATGCAGCCAGGAAGGGAAGCCAGTGAGAAAATTAAACTTTCAGGACTATGACTGGCACTGTAATGCTCTCAGGTGTGCTGAAAGCAACAGCAGAAAACAGGGAAAGCTTGCTTCACAGAATATATACCTAGCAAGAAAGTACAAAATGGGGCAAATGGCTGTAGTGAAAGATTGAGAACATGAAACCAAAGCAGAAAATAAATAATGAGAAAGAAGCTAACTGTAACTTGGGAATATAGGCACTGAGATAATAAAAATAGGAGGAGGAAAGTACTTGGCAGCCAGCTAAAATGTACAGCTCCCTGCCACCAGTAGAAGCAATCCCAGAATCTGTGCTGCAGAGCATGGTGTATGTTTAACAAAATGTTCTCATCATGCTATCTGCAGGTGTATGCGGGATTGTAACAGGTTATACACTGACTAAATTGGTATTTAAGCTGAAATCTAAACATGAACACAGCAGCAAATAAAGCAGACAACCTCCAAAGGCCGCCCTGTTGCAAATGAACTGCAGTTGTACAGCTTTAATTAAAATAGAAAATAGATGTAATGAAGTTATGGGTAATAGTTGTTAGGAATTCATCCTCTCCACCTTCCCCCGAATCAAGATATTGTGCCTTAAGGGTTGTGTGAGAGCAAATTGAATCAAGGGAAATACAAAGAAATGTGCATATTTAAACATATATAAACACATATTATGAAGCACTTGCAAACAATGCAGTAATATGCAGCATAGCACAATGCCCTTAAATATCAATGCCTAATATCAAGTCATTATACTCCTTTTTTTAAAGCATGCTGTATTATTTTGTATTTCTTTGGGTCATTACACCCTAATTTTACAAAATCCTGACATCCATTCGTTCACTAGATAATGACCTAATATAATCATACTTCTTTTTCCCTCTTAATAATAGTTTGTAGGATATAAAGCAGACTGTTTGTCTGCTTTATATCCTACAGACTTCTGTCTTTAACAGAAGTTTTCTGTTTCATAGTTACTTTCTAATAATGAGCACCTATGATAACATGCTAGATGTTGCACATTCTAGTAACTGATATTTAGTCCAGATTTCAAGGGTCTCTCCTACCCTCCCGCATGTGGACAAATGGACTTGAAATACACGGATTAAGATTAGGAATAACAGAAGAGAAAGAAAATGTTCAACAGAGAATGCCAATGTTCTTAGCAAGGCAGATGCTGGAAAAGGTGGATGTTTGAGCATGGTGTGCGTGTGGATGGTAAAACAATTCTGATTCAAAAAAAGGGCTATCAAAATGCAAGGTCACGATGGTAATCAATTTCACCCGATTGCAGCAGGAAATAAAGGCAGGTGTTTATCTTCCAGATGTATGTAATTTAGGCTTTCTGTATTCAGGGTTTAGTAGCAGTACTTTAGCCATCACTCAGGTGGCATCATGAGTGAGGTCTCCGTGGCTGCAGCAGCACAGCCACAGTCAGGGGGGTCTCCTGCTAAAGCAGGGCTGGTTTCACAGCCAGCCCTCTCCCACCCCAGGAAGTCAATGTAATGGCCCTGCTTTCAATGGCAATAAGCCATTCCCCAACACCTTTGCATCCAGTTCTGGGCCCCCCAGTACAAGAGGGATGTGGAGCTGCTGGAGAGAGTCCAGCGCAGGACCACAAGGATGATCAGGGGCCTGGAACATCTGCCCTATGAGGAGAGGCTGAGGGAGCTGGGCCTGTTCAGCCTGGAGAAGAGAAGGCTGAGAGGGAACCTGATCAGTGTGTACAAGTACCTCAAGGGAGGGAATGAGGTGGATGGGGCTGGCCTCTTTTCAGTGGTGGCCACCAATAGAGGTAGAGGAAATGGCCTCAAACTGAATCACCAAAAGGTTCCACAGGAACTTAAGGAAAAAATTCTCAGCAGAGAGGGTGACAGAGCACTGGAACAGGCTGCCCAGAGAGCAGCTCCTTCTCTGGAGATCTTCAAGACCCGCTTGGATGCAGTCCTGTGCCACGTGCTCTAGGTGGCCCTGCGTGTGCAGGGGGGTTGGACTAGATGACCTCTAGAGGTCCCTCCCAACCTTAAGGATTCTGTGATGATACTTTGATTCTACAATCCCATGCACTAGCTTTCTTGCACCCTCCATGCCAGAGACCATGGTCAGATCACATTAGCTTCGCAACAGCGAATGCTGTGAAATGTTGAGTGATGGGGTGCCATCATGAAGAGAGATTTGGTGTTTCAGACACCTTTTAGTTATATGCATTAAAGGTGGATGTGATAGAGCTTATGTTTCTGCAGTCCTTCAATTCCTGATAGCAGGAGTACTGGGAAGATAAGGCAAGGCTAACTGATCCTAAGGAGATAGGAATGTTTTTGAGTAACTAGCTGTAACTTGCTATAGATAGTGGTTTAAAATGTTATTTTGACTCCAGTGATATGCTTTGAAGAATCAACTGTTCTTCTTGTATCAACTGCTAACTGTTTTGTTTCTAAGTTACATAGAAAAAAAATATATAAATCCAAAATATCTTTGAAAACAACATAGCTGATTATATAAGGGCAAAATGATCAGTAAAATAGCTTATCATGTAATGAGTAGATGCTTTGATCTTGTATCTCAGAAATAATAAATCTTACTATTGCAGATAAATTTCAGAAAAATAATTAGTACTGCATAGCATCTGAAGCAAAATTGCTTATTGGACACCAACTACATGTTGAAAAAGAGACTGCATTTTAGCAAATGATCTGCCTCATGACTCTTGTCACATTCGGGTGTGATTTTTCTGGAACAAATGCCATATTTTTGTCCTTTTGTTATTCATAGAGAAAAACTTACATGAAGCTCATTTTCAAAAGTGCGTTTTTGCTGCACAAGAAGCACTGAGCCATGGCTCATAAAGGAAGAATTGAAATTCGGTTTTCTAGGCTATCTTGTCCAAAGTCTCCCTGAAATTTAACAATCTTATTATTTTCCTAAGCAGCGGTATCTTTATGTGTGCTTTCTATGGAGAAAATGTGGTGGTGTGTTTTTGTGCATATTAAAACTTCCTTGGCAAATCTTGTTTTACTGTCCACTAGTTTCCAAAAATTCAAACTACAATCTGATAATATCAATGTTTGTTATAAATGTGCAATTTGAGTAGAGATCAAATGCTTCTCTGCATGTGAAATTTGGAGGGAGTTCCCTGGAATGTTCTTCCCTGGAAAACATTTCTGGGCAAAAGCAATTCGTCCGTGAAGTTTTGCATTACCTGATGATACATCAGGTTAGGGGTCTACGTCTGTTGAGTATGCTTGGTAGGGCAGAGTATGAGACCATCTCTTGCCATTGGCGATCCTGAAAGCGTTCGTCACAGGGAGAAGGAGATAATTTGACCTGGCTTTGGGGGCACCCAGTGCTTTGACTCACACAAGTCAAATCATGCAAAATTTTCAAACTGGTAAGAGCAGATTAAACCAGGTAACATATCCTCTCTACCAAGTATTTTCCTCTGCTAGCAACTGACCCTTAACTTGTCCTTTATGGGTAGATTAATATCAGTATATCCGTGGTAATTGGATGAATCATCACACCACAGATTACAGCGCCACCGAACCGTTAAGCTGCGGCCTGGTGACTGCAAAGTAGAAATAAATGTTCACATATAACATCCGTTTGCTTTGGGAGTGTAGTTTGGCAGTGTCATCTGCCCTGATTAGCTAATAGCACTCTTGGTAATATTATTAGGAAGGGACCATTAAGTAAGACACTTCAGCAGAAAGTTTGTTCTTAATAAAGTGTTATGCTTTTAGATATTGCCATATAGTTCCACAGGATAATTTGTGTTGATATTTGCTAATTTCACCCTAATATCACATCCATGTTAAATGGTTGTGAATAGGAATTGTGTTTATGCACTAGAAATTTCTGTGGTCGTATGGAAATTCTTACATTTTTAGGAGAAATAACCAGTTGCCATTTGTTTAAGAGTGAGTTATAGTAATGAGGCTAATGAGCTAGCTTTGAAAAGGGAGGTTGAAATAAAACATACGGTGCTCTTGAAACAAGACATGTTCCCACTAAATACTGCAAAATGTCCTTGCAAAGTTCTAGAGAATATTTGTCAAACTGCAGGATACAATGCTAGATTTTCAAGGTAGATAATATTTCATGTTAGGATTGGAAGGTAACATTTGTGCTTTTTGGAGAATTCCTACATGATTTGGAGAGATCCTGCTGGTGGATGTCAGGAGGTGAGGCCAGGAAGTGTCTCCCTGACTCACACCAGAACGATTCCTATAAATGCAGGGACTAGGGGCTGCACTGGAGCCCTCCGAGTGTCTGTGCCACCCTGATTTCTCAGTTTTTGCTTGCATATGCAAGGAGTAGCTTCAGGAGAAATCATATTTTAAGAAGTGTGGTTATTACTAGGATTATGTAGCTTGACCTCTCTTCCTATTCAGGAATGTGCATAAAAAGTAAAAAGCATATTCATTATGTTTTATTGCTTAGGCTTTGTCCTATAATCAGAGTTGGTGAATCCTGTATCATACACTACGTGAAATGCTGTCATAGCAACTGAGGGTGTTATCCATACTCTAGTATTTCTCAAATTAGGGAGAGCCAGTCCATTGGTGCCTGTATGCTGCAGTGGAGGAAAAGAGTTGTGTCACTACAGCTGGATGACTGAAAATAAATCTAATGCCCGGTGACATTCATGCAGTCGTTGGTTTGACAACGGGTGCAGATGTCAGCAGTGCTGTGCCTGGCTAGTGACAGACCTCAGCAGTCTCAATCTCCTGAGCATGAGGTTTCAGAACCACATTCAGTGACTCGCATGAGGAGAGCTCCCAGGTAAAACCGGGAGGGATTAGAGGCATAACCCTTAAGCACCTTCAGCAACTCCAGGTTTACGTGGTGGAAGTAACTTGAAACTGTGCTTTCATCTATAAAACAGAACAGACACCTTTTCTGTTCTTTGTAGATATTGGTGGTTTTAATGATAATTGTTTTAGCTCTTCGTCCAATTTCCTCAGCCTTTACTGATAGAATTTCATCTGGAAGATGTGGCCAAACAGGGAAATTTAAAAGTCTAATTACTTAATATGTAGTGCTCTGAGGCTGGTGGAAGACTGTGATAAAATATATCAGTAGTGTGTGCGTGGTTTCAGCTTTCTTTTTAGTACATATCTTCTCCATTATCGTTTTTCAGTGTTGTTGCACAGATTGACCTGCTTTCTATACCTGATATATTATTTAGAAAAATGAGCATTCACAAATATTTTCTGTCCTTTTTTAGTTGTCCTTCTCATTTAATGCAAGCACCAAACCCTTTCTCTATTCGTCTCCTTTCTCTATGGTTGAGCATTGCATATTTCACACCATCATATTGTTGCACTTAATGATTTGGCATGTTTTATTAGATAGATTAATCCTGTTACTTGCTGTTATAAGCTCAAAATACATTACTGTGTATCAGAAAGAGTGATAAAAGCAATTAATCAAGAAATCTACTTCCTCTCTCCTGTCCTAAGTTAATAGGTTTAAATTGAAATGAGCTAATGGTGTAAAAATTCGCATTATATTCAGATACAACGCAAATCTCACAAGAATGCCAGGGCTGACTTCCACAGGGCCTCATGCACTTACCTTTTGGCAAATTCCTAAAAAGTATTGCCAGTAACAGGGAATCATTAATTAGCAATGCTGCTAGGAAAACATATGATTTGGTCAAGCTTCTAACAGTGAGGCACAACTGAGGATGTATGTAACTTCTTCAGTGCATTGTGGTTTCTGTCTTAACTGTGGCATTTTTCTACATAGATCACTCAATGTCTTAATTTTTATATCATTGTAGAGATTTGAAATTTAAATTTTAGTGAAAAATCATTGAATCCTAGGCAAAGAAGTAGTAATGTAATGTCTTTTAATAATCAAGTCATGAAATAATTCATCCGTTGTCCTGTATCTTTTTTTTTTTCCATATACTGCCTTATAGCTACTGAATTGAAGGTCCTCTGACTATCAGCCTGGGTTGATATCACAGTGCTCCAAAAATTTTAAACAGTGATGCAGATTTTTTAAGAATCAGCAGAGGCATGGATGTGTGTGATTAATATGATTAAAAATACTAGTGTGAATAGTAACAATAATGAATTTACAATGAGCAAATAAAAGGAAAAGACTTCTTTTTTTTTTTTTAGAATTAAAAAATCATGCCATATACTTTGTTTCCAAAGGGGATATTACTAGCACTCATTCTGGTCTTGCGTAGGCAAAAGATGAACAAAAAAGATGCAGACTTTCAAAAGAGAGCGTCTTAAAAAATAATTTCAAAAAATCATCTCTTTATATGAGAATGGATTTAACATTTTAACTGAGGATGTTAAAAATATCTCATGTAAAGGTGCTTAATGTAAGACAGAGTTGCATAAATCTTTAAAATTAGATAGAATAAAGGAAGGGGACTGAAGCAGGTCACTTGATGACAGCTTATTCACTGATCTTATAGTCAAATGATGAAAGTATCTTTATGATAATAAAGTCTAAATGTTCTACCAGAATTATAGGTAGGAAGGTAAAATACCTAGTAATATGTAATTTCTCACAACTTTTCTTTACAATATCCGTTCTATAATCTCCATTTAGAGATGATTTTGCTTTTGGACTATCATTTTCTATTTCAAAGGTCTAGCCAAGCCTGAATAATTCTGAGGATGTTTTCAAATGAATTGGTACAAGAATTTCTGAGGATGAGAGATATTTATCTGCCCATGTTAAGCTCTTGCTGGCACCCCAGCCCTCCTCTAACTTGAACAGTGATTTTTTTTTTAAATGCTATTGTCGTAGTTTTGGCCAGCACAGATACAAGCGTGCTTCAAGCATGATCTACATAGAGTGGTGTCTTTCCCCACCGCCCCTAGTGAAACAGTTCCTCAAATTTGGCCAAGGCCTATTTTGTAGGTTCTTAGTAAAGACTTGGTTTGGTGGCACTTTGCAAGAACATGCCCTGGAGAGTGCAGCCAAATAAGCTTATTCCAGTTCAAGGCTGAACAGGATTGATATTCCCAATAATTATAGGTTAAGGTTGCTGCAGACTGTGCTGGGTCCAGTTCTGTGCTTGTGCTATATCTCATATGCAGCATTTCACTTGAGAGGTGAACGTAACTGTGCCAAATGGCAAAGATCTGCCTTATTATTCGCAGAGGGTGAGTCCTACCAAGTGTAAGCAAAAGAAATTGGGTTTACAGAGAGGGACAAATGTGCCCGGCAAGATTAAAACTTGCACCCGAACAGACAGGCAGGGTGCAGGGCCTGGAAGCTGGGGAAGAGCAGAATGTGACAGCCAGGAGCAGGNTTGGGTTTAGAGAGAGGGACAGCTGTACCCGGCAAGATTAAAACTCTGAGCACCTGAACAGACAGGCAGGGTGCAGGGCCTGGAAGCTGGGGAAGAGCAGAATGTGACAGCCAGGAGCAGGTTGGAAATGCTTGGTACTCTGGTCTTGGAGAAAAGAAGGTTGGGATTGAGATTTGGTGAGACAGATTAGCTAAAGGGAGAAAACTTGTAGTTGCAACATGAGAAAGGGATGAGAAACTGTGATTTGACCTGGCTTTCTGAATGGCAGCTTCCAGAATCACACTGTTGCTGGCATCAGTGAGTAACTGAAAATATGGCTCATATATGCGACTAATGTGATGTGCTACTAATAAAAGTCCACTGTGATTTTGTGCCAGGCAATAAGCCCAATCTAAAACAATGTTTCTGGGAAAAAAAATAGTTTTTGAGATGAAACAAGCTAGGAAGTGTGTTCTGTGGTGAGGTTGCAGCCCGGCGGCATTACAGCTGTCATTCATCCTTGTCAGTTAGGGTTTGCTTGTGTTTAAGAACTTCTGTGTAAGTAAAGCCAGGTTTTACAATAAGGGAGACCTTTCACGTTTAAGCAAGGGATTGCAAAAGGAAAAAGCACAAGAGAAAGGCAGTCGAATACTGTCTTGGAGAAATATCTATACAAAAGAATTCTTACATGATACTGAGCAGACTTTTTATAGGGGCGTGATGTGATCCTCCAGGTTTTGACTGTCAGAGGTCCCAAAACTGAACTACTATATTTCCATTCAAGGGATTTTCATCTTATTAACTGCTCTTTCATTACTATGTTCCCTGACAGGCATTTCAAACTCATATAAGAAAAAAAGCGAGATATTTCTGACTTTCATTTTTCTGTCTGAACTCCCTGTTTTAACTTGGTGTGCTCTTGTCACCCATGTACCTAAAGGATGGCTGGGGAAGCATGAGGCATGTGAGGAAGGTGTCACTGGAAAAGCCGTCCTAGAACGGTTTGAACGTCCTCGAACGGAACCTGAACGCTTTCTATCCTTCCTTCTGTTGAAAGAAAGCTCTTTGGAGGTGGGATGTGATCACATAATAAAAGATTTTTGTTGTAACGCTTATGCACAAGATGCATGAATCAAGGTTGTGCTGGCAGTGTGAATTCTGGCATCTCCCAGTATTACAGTACTCTACTTGCAATCCTAGCCATTCTTCAACATTGATTTTCATGTGTCTGTGTGTGTGTGTGTGTGTGTGTGTAATCTTGTCAGAGTTTAATTTGCAACTAAGCTACTCATACATTGCACTCTTAAAAAATCATCAATATGTTAAATAAGTCACGCCATGTGAATGTGTGAAGTAATATAGTGGTGAATCAGGTTTTCATTCGGGAAACTGGAGTGTGTAGAGTCTCTGACGAGTGTTCCTGGGAGGCTGAGGTAAATATTTTCCTTTCTCCTTCAGGTGTTTTCCTTGTGATAAGTTATTCCAATATCTAGCTCCAGATGTGAAACAGAGAAATTTTTGCTATGGACATCATGTTTTTGATGGTAATATTTAATGGGTGCTCCTAAATAGGTTGGGTCTTTTTGTTTGTTTTCTGTTTGTTTGTTCGTTTGTTTTTTTTCCCTACAGAACTTGAATCAAATTTAAAAGCAAAGGTTAACGACTTTAGCAATGCATCTTATAGAATGAAGCAAAACATCTTTCCTCAGATAAAGAAACATTTCTGTCACAATTTTTTCTAGCCTTTGTTAAATCCACTGTCATTACATGTGATGGTGAAATAAGATGGACAAAGTTATGCAGTAATCAGTCTGTCTAATTATTATTTTGACAATCTGAGGAAAAGGTTGGGGAGGGGGGAGCAATGTAAGAAAAATCTGTATTGACACCCAAAATCTGTTAAACCAATTAGATGGGATGTAATTAATATACTTTCCATTTAACATTTACTTTGCTGAAGAATCTGTTAGTCATAATTGGCTCTCCTCTACCGAAAGAAAGAGTTAGAGAATCTAATAGGCAATATCATTCTTGTTTTGCTTAAAAGCTCTAGGATGATGTTTCTTTTATAATTACTTCCCATCTATGCAATTTAGTCTTACAGAGATAAGGGAGCAAATAGGCTCAGTAATGCTCAGAAGAGCTGCCTTTTTTTTTTTTCTTTTTTTTTTGTAGTAGTAGCTGGTGGATGAATGGATGTCAAGAGCATGGAATGTATGACAATCGGGGAAAAGGATGAGTTGGCAGAGGTACATTTTGTCAGCTTTTATTTAAGGTATAAATGTGATCCTTTTCCTATGGACAGGTTCTCACTCCAGCTGTTTGACAGGATACAGGAACTTGCTTTTGTATTACTTAAAATCTGCAATCTCAGTCCAGAATGTGCAGTATTCCTGACATGCACATCATGTCCATATGTCCAACACATTTTCTTCCACTGCTCTTTGCTTCGATTGGCCAGTATGCTCTAAGAAATTACCTGTGTAGACCCATATGGTACTTTATTATATAGATACAAACAAGTTACGCCTATTTTATCCTGGTTTCAAAACATAAAGAAGTCCTAAGTCAAGTCACAGTGCAACCTCTTTGCTGTTCACAGTCTCAGCCTCCTTGTCATAAGTGATCTGTGGAATTAATTTATAACCTTTTACTTTTTGGGTCCTAATTCAGTACTGCAAAACCTCTGACTTATGTGAAACAGTTTGTTAGCAAGAAAATGTAGTTGATTTTGGAGTGCCTATGTATGTATGATTCCAAAGTACCGATATCAACCTAGAAGAAAGCATCCACTTGCATCTAATCACATCTGATGACATTTGTGCTACAAGTCAATAACTAAACTACAGTCTGCTTTCAGCAGACACATTCAGCAAGCATCATCTAATATTTCACAAGTAAAATTTAAGTGTGTTTCCATCAAGTTTTTTTCATTAGTGAAAGTTAAAAAAGAAGGAAAAAATATCACCAAAGAAGAATATATTGTTCTTATCTACAGTTGTATGATCTGATTTTTTTTTCCCCAGGACTCAAGAAGGGAGTGAGACATAAATAGGTGCATTTTCCAATTACACTTCCAAAACTGGTCGATTTTGATACCGTTGACAGTTAGTTTCCTCTAGGCTCCTTCTAAATCAGTACAAAGGCTTTTCAGCATATTAACCTGGACAGTTTTCACTGTTGCAGTAGTCCTGAAACTGGAAATAGGTGAATCAGAGATGAATCCTATTCCACAAGGCATGAAAAACAAAGTTTTGATATATGAATTAATACTAGCTTTTATAAAAGTCCCCCTCCCCACTTGCAATTTTTTTCAGAAGGCAGAATAGAATAAATATGTTTTTATGACAACTAGAGTCAGAACATTCCTTAAATTTTTGTACCTCTATTTAGTCTTTATTTCTCCAAGAGGAAATAATACATAAGGTTATGAATGCACTAAACTTAAGTTCTAATAAATGAGATAAGTATATTATAAAGCTAGTATTTTCTGAAGTTAGAAGTTTCCTCTTTTTTTAAAAAAAAAGGTGAAACTGTTCAGAAGGCTATAATATTTTTGTCAATACTTGCTGTAGTCAATGAAGGACTGACAGAGGAATCCCTACATAGTCCACATAAACAGTAAAAGTAGGTATTGAGGTATGAAGGACAAGGCCTGTTTAATACAGCTAACATTCTTATGTGCCTCTACAAGTTAAAATGATCTCTGCGAGTCTGTTGTTAATCATTTCACTCAATCGGAGCAGGTGTGTGGTGCTCTGTGGTTCATTTTGTTGATGTTCAGAAGTAGTTCACATTTTTGCCTCGTGAGATGAGAAACATTAGCTTGGTGTGTTGATGCAAATGGCAAGTGGGAATCCACAGAATTTGGCAAGTTTGCTAGTGTCTCTCTGGGAGACTGAAGAAAAGAGAAAAATGGTGAATAAATAAGTTTCTGCTGTAGTGAAGGTCCTACAATTCTTGTTGAAAGAATTAGCAGTGCAAGGCAAGATTTTGTTTATCTAGTCACAGGCTAAGACAAGTTGCAGATGAGTACACAAAACCGCTGCATCACAAGGGGCTGATGTGGCATCTTTGAACCCTTTCTCCTTGTACTTGCTTTAGGTTTGTGCTTGAATGTCAGATTAACTTAGAAAACCTAGTAAATGCATAATTGCTCATGAGACAAGGCATGCTGATAAGAAATGTGTAGGCTATATGGTTTCATCAGAAAGGACAGATTTTATGTTTTGTTTAAGTAAGACTTGCTGTTGAAAAACAGTGTCTATGGTAATTTCCTAGCCTAGCCACAGGTACTATTTTGTTCGGAAATTGGAATCTATTAAAATATTATTGATATACACAGTTTTACAATTACTGTTTGCAGTTTCTTTTCCCAGTTACATTTTTTTGGAGATAAACAGAATTTTGATAGTATCATATAGCTTCTTACATAAGCTGAGAAGATATTATTTACAAGTAAGTACAAGTTAAAGATAAAAGTTATCTTCGGGAAGACATCTTCAGTAGTTCTGAGGTGGTGTAAGTTATGAATAGCAATAAGTACATGTCTAAAATATAGTCTAGAAAATGCATAATCACTCTATCCAAATTTTCTTCAGATAATGATTTTCCTTAATAGTCAATGCATTTGTTCAACCTTAAAAGAAACAGTTAAGATAGATACCTTCAAAGTCTGTTTCTAAAATTGTTTCCCTCTGGATATTCATCTGCTAGTGCAAGAAGATGAGATGTATTTAAGTAATATCCTACATTAATTGTTTTGTCTAGTAGTCGCACATTTGCATGAATTGTGATGGGAAGATGATGTCAGGAACAAAATCATTAAGCCTAGAAACTTTGAGGACAAATGAAGGAATACTAACTTTGTTCTGTGCAGAGGATATTGCCAAATGCTGGGTAGATAAATATGGTACCTATGAAAAGAACATAGGAGATAGCAGAAACAAAGGAAGGAAATTGTTTGCTCTATAAGCTGTTTTTAGGTGATGGCACCCATCAGATTATTTCCTGTATTACTGTATTACTGTATTATTTCAAAAAAATACTCCACTGAGAAATATGCTCAAATGATTCAGCTGTAAAGCAGGAGAAACAGGCATGATGGACTTAAGTTTTCTGTCTGTTTTTACTAATACTGAATGGTCTTGATTTGCTCATATGCTTTAATATTGTTTATAGAATAGAGGAGCTATTGATGGCTTCCCCTCTTCATTATTCCTTCTTTTTTATTATTTCCCCAGATTTTCCTTTTTGCTATTACTTGCTAATTTACACTGGTATATTCTGAGGGAAAGAACATTTATATTGTCTTAGAGCTATCTGCTAAGCCACACAAATGGTTACTTAATATAGCTGTGAATGTTTTTTTATCATGTCAACTGTGCTTTCAGTAAGATAAGAATTTATATGAAGAAAACAGTATGTGCACGACTGTTTATTCAAAAGACTAAGGAAAATTTCTGAAGAAGAAATTATATCATAATGGGACAAAAAAACCCAAAGTAGACTTTTTTTTTAAAAAAAAAAAAAGCTAAATTATTTACACATGGTTTAAGGCATTAGGCATTTGAGTTTGAATACAATGTTGTAGGTGGAAACCTAGTGAGGATTTCTAGATTTACTTCTTTGGTTTTGCTAAATGAAAATAGTTGTCTAATTTCCTGCTCACAGTCAGTATCATGCATAAACTAGCACCTTGTTTCCTGCATTTTGGATGGATAAGAGTTCTGATAAAATCATGAATTAGAGTATACAAAAGACTTCTCATTATATGTAAACAGAGAGATTTCATAACTTTGACAAACTATTTTGAGAAATTATACTTTTTCCTATTCAGATTGAGCATATCCAGAAATACATGAGAGTCTGATTCCAAATTTAATTCCTTATTCCAAATCAAGGCTCAGGTAACATAAACTCCAGAGTATCCTTTTGGTCCAGCAGCAGTTTGTCCACTCTTCTTCCTGTTCTGACTTGTATTTCAAATCTCAGCAGAGGCCTTTCCATTCCTGAATTATCCATGAGGCATGTTTTACTAATTCAGGAGAAGTACTTTGGATCTTAATCTCTGCAGTGAAGAATTTAAGAAGACATGCTAAATGAGAAATTAGCATTTTACTGCCTTTCAGAATAATTATGAACGTAGTACAAATAAATGATGAAAATTCTTGCTCTCGGTTTTGAATACTAATTAATGGTCTCTAGCAATAAAAGCTAGCCCTCTCTGTAGCTCTTTAATGCTACAAATCCACTTTTGGCTGCTGCCTTTTTTTAAAAAAACTTTTATTATTCTCAAAATACTGCCAGAAAACTCAAACAATCAATGTCTTTTTTGATTTGTGTTCAGAAAAAGAAAAGAAAAAAGTAAAAAAATACATTGCTAGTGCTTCTCTAATTGCCAGTCCAGATGCAAGCTTATGTGGACTGAACAGGAGAGCAAAGAAATACTTGGAGGAGAGATGCATTTTGGATCACTAAGTATAAAAAGTGCATAAGGCTCAGGACATCCTGTGAGTGGAAGTATTTGTTTGCTAGGAAAACATTAGGAGAGAGTTGCTATCTTTGTGTGTCCTAATTTTCTTCTTTACTAAAAAGCATCTACTTGATGCCACATCTACAGGTTGGACATTGGGTTATAAAAAACATTGTAATGAAACATTGTGGCTATGCTCATCGTTGAATGTTTTTATGTTAAGAGCGCTACTCAGTAAATTCACAGACTCACAGAATGGTTGAGATTGGAAGGGGCCTCTAGAGATCATCTAGTCCAACCCCCTAGCAGGGACACCCAGAGCACGGGGCACAGGGTGGCATCCAGGAGGGTTTGGAAGATCTCCAGGGAAGGAGACTCCACAGCCTCTCTGGGCAGCCTGTGCCAGGGCTCTGTCACCCTCGCAGGAAAGAAGTGCTTCCTCACAGGGTCTTTTTAGTTTAGGGGAGGGTACTCACAAATATTTACAGTTTCTATAATCGTCCTTCTGTCTTGTGCTTACTCTTTTTCTGTCATAAACACCAGCCAGCGTCACAGCAAATTCCAGTAAATAGAAAGTATTCTTGCATTCAAAAGTAAGTGCAGAACTAGTTCTTTTAGATTACAGATTACTCTGAAGCTATTTAGTAAATAGCATACTTTGGTTAAGTATAATTAATAGTATTATTCTCAAGTATTCCAAATATTCTGCTACAAAAAACAGTCATAGCAAGTTATTTTCTTTGCATGCAATTTCTCTTTCAAATTTGATGCAAGTTTAGTGAGAAAAGCCGTCAGGGAATACGTTTAGCTTACAATTGTTGATTAAATGTTGCAAATACTATTTTCTATTTTGTAGTAACAGATAGTTTTCACATGAACTTCTTCAGTTTTAGCCCTGCAATAGAGTTGCAACAGGGTGTATGAGTTGTTTACAGTCCCCAAAGGGCAGTAGCCCTGCTTAGTAAGCTAGGTGTGGACTGTGGGACTCCGTTTGGTCATTTCTAGCTCATAAGGTTTAAAAATTTTCCAGTGGGTAGAGGAGAGTTTGGTGAGGGAGAGGAGATCTTTGGATGAATAAGGATGTTTCTCAGACAGAGGACCAAAGTGTTAGCCCAGGAACAGGCTGCCCAGAGAGGCTGTGGAGTCTCCTTCTCTGGAGATCTTCCAAACCCGCCTAGATGCCACCCTGTGCCACGTGCTCTGGGTGTCCCTGCTGGAGCAGGGGGTTGGACTGGATAGTCTCTAGAGGTCCCTTCCAACCTCAACCACTCTGTGATTCTGTGATTCCTCTGAGAGGAAGTTATTTTGGTTCATGTTGATTGGGTGCCCCTTTCTTTCTCCTGGCAAAATAAATAAATAAATAAATAAATAAATAAACACATGAATGTTTTCAGGTTTCCTTTTTAATCCCTGGATTCTGAAGTACTGGTATCTTTCACAGAGGATTTACAGATCATTAGTCTGTAACTGATGCTTGTGCCTTTGGGTAGGTGGGGAAACACTCCTTCATTTAACAATGCATACGTGATTAATGTTGGGTACTTCCTTTGTTCAGTAAGGATTTCTGGCATGCAAGCTGCAGGCTGTATCATCCTCCAGGTGGGTGCACATAGTGCTAATTAACCAGGGAGATGAAGGTGCCGGGCACTGTCTGGAGATGAAAGAGCAGCTGGGAGAAGCTGATAACCTGGCTACCGCTATGGGCCACGGGCCCCAGCCAGCCAGTTGTCTCTGGGAAGTGCCTGGTGCTGCCATCCTAAGGTGGCAAAAGCATTTGGGGAGGTAGGAAGGTGCAGGCAGAGCCTAGGCAAACGGAAGGTTATGGAAGATTACCTAAGGACCCTATTTTAAGTTGTCTCCTCGTGGCCCCAGGGAACTGCTGTTGCACTCCTGAAGCAGGGGGAAGCCTTCGGGAGTCAGTGGGTATCCCAGTTACTCCATCTCTAGGTCACCGGAGGAAGGAATGGTGGCAACAGTATTAAAATACTTCTAAGGGACTAGCTGCTGTTAATATAAATAATTCTATTGAATGGCTAGTCAGCATGGTGCCACGTAGCTGTTAACTGGGGGATGCCGTGGTTGCCGCGGTGTGATGCAGCCCGTAGGTAACTACGGCTCCGTTGCTTGTGCAGTGCGGCGCTAAGGAATGCCTTCTGGATAAGGATCAGCCTGGCTTTGGTTCTCTCCTCTTTTGTCAGTTTGTGTCTCAATCCTCCCTGCGTGCTTGGGAAGCTGTGCGAGCTCCATTAAATTAAAATCTTCAGGCTTGCTAAATTCCACAAAAGAAATGAGCACGCCTTGAGGAAACGTGGTGCTGCCAGGTGTCGGGGCCATCCCTCTTTGCTGGTAGCGTTCGTTTGCAGACCTGACCGGTGAGTAAAATCTTGCCCTATTCTTCAGAAGCAACAAAGACCCTTGTTCATTAAAATTTTGCCTTATGCTTTATCAAAGAAAAAGTTGGCAAACTGAAATAATGGTTTAGTCGCTTAAATGCCCAAGCCGTTATGTGCAGCAGTTGCTTAAGCAGTATGTTAGATAGCACCTTAGGGAATCGCAAGGCAAATGAAAAGGTAATCAGTTCATCCCAGCTCCAGTAGGCATTTGCATTTGTTATAAATTGCTAAAAGATAGAAATGTCCAGAAAACAGTGGCTGCATGCACAAGCACAGCTGCTCTAAAAATCAATTGGAGTTATATTTTTTAAAGCTGTAGAAATGTAGATGATTTAAAGAAATGCTCTTATGAAACAGTACTGAAGTTTAGTCTTCATTAGCTATAATTAATTTCTAAATTGGGAGGTTTCAAGGTTTTCAGAGTAAACTTGCCCTCTGGACTTTCCTGCTTTCTCTTTGACGCTCTTCTGAATAACCAATTCTATAGTGTTCTTTAGGACAAGTCGGCCTCTACACATGTGCGTACCCTAGCAGGACAGCACTAAAGTTTTGCTTTTACTTTCCATGAACAGAAATGCCAAGGTTCTAATAACAGTGGCTCTGACAGACCATAAGTCCACCATCCTGTCTTGGCCAACCTGATTTTTAGTTAGGCATCTGTAGTTAGTGTGCTGACACTGTGCAAATTGCACAACAAATGCAAGCAACAGCCAGGGATACTGTTATTTGACTGACACCTCAGTCTAAGGATTATTAGTTTGCTCAGAGAAACTGAGTGTCTCCATGATGATATACATGTGTGCAATACTTGGGGAGAAAGATCTTTAATTCTATTTTTCCCCTCTTTTGATTTATACAAGTCTGATTTGCAGTCAGAGATAAAGAGCTGTTATCTTCAGCTGGTCATCTTTGTGACCAGTTAAATGCCAAGAATGCCAAAGAGTTTTCAAGTACAAGAGTGGTTGAAGCCTGGTCCATTTTGCTTGTTTACACAGGAAGTTGGAAGGAGGGAATATGTAAAATAACAATAAGCATTGAGCAGGTAACTTATTAGCAGAAAAAAGGCTAAAAGATCCGCACGTGTGTCCTTCATCTTCTCAGTCTGAGTTTTGTTCTTGTTCACAGTCATCTTGACCTAAAGTGTTGCATCACAGGGCTGAGAGTGAAATCCTTAAACACTCAGAATGAAGGAAAGGCTTCTTTGTATTGGCAGATGCTGAGTTTGGTAAAATACCGTATTTCCATATTACTTTTTTTATGACTCTCTGAAGGCTTTCTTTGAGTATCTTTTAGTCGTGAAGGGTAGCTGTTGTGTACTTAGAAATGCACTGTTTATGTCTTCCCCGTGGACTTTCGTACTGTGTGGTCTCATGTGTTGATTAGGTTAGTAGTTCACTGGGGAATGGAGAAACTCTGTTAACTTTTTGCCCAAAACCTCTAGAATTTTGAAGGCATTTTGAAGTATATTCACATCTTCTAATGAAAATACCAGTTACATTGGCCATTAGTGTGGAGACTCTTTTTCCTTTTAGTGTTAATAGCAGTTTGAATGCAGCAAGATGCAGTCGTCGTCACTGTTAAAGCAGTATTATTTCTCAGGTCCAATGATTGTTTTTTCACACTCCTTATCCAGCTCTGTCCTAATAAACCAAGAGCTTCTGTCACTCTACTCAGGTTAAAGATAATACACCAAAGGATGTATCAAAGCATAATTTTATTTGATTTTTTTTGTTTATTTATTTCCATTCGTGACATGGAAAACTTCAGATGAAAAGGATGACTCCTTTGTCTGCAAGTTTTATTAAATAATTTAACCAGGTTCAACTGTCATCATTCTAGTTTGAATGAAGGAGACTTTTATTATTATTATATTAATAATAATAAAATAATATAATAATAATAATATATTTATATGACTTTCCTGAATAAAAGTCAGATAACTATTTCTCTGAAAAAAAAAAAATCTGAAATGTGGTATCTCCTAGAGTGAAGTTTTCTTTTACCATATAATCTTTCATTAGCCTCTGAAGGACTTTTACATAACTATTCCATGAAAAAATGTTTCACTCATTCCACTTTCATTTCCACTAATGCATTTTTCTCAAAGCAGGAATGTACTGTTTAGTAGTTAAGAGAATTAGCTAAAGAGCAATGTGTTTATGATACTGCTGTTACTAGTCCCACTTAATAGATGGTAAACACAGACTGATTTAAGAGATGTCAGGAACAGGGAAATCCTTATTTATTTCATCCCTTCCTGATGGACTGACTTGTACTGCAAACTTTCCAGACACGCTAAGAATCAACAAGGAACCCCAGAAAATGAACACAAGATTTATAAACAAGTATTTGTCAGTATTTCCAATTAAATTTCTTGGTATTTCTCCACTAAGGAAAGGTAGAATATTTGATTGCTTAATATAAAGCTTTAATTAAAACCGATATATAGTGGTATTATGCCACCAGCTCATTGTATTTTCCAAAATTAAAAAAATGGAGTGGAAATCTGACTTGCATGAGAATGTAATCTTTTCCTTGTATGATTTCTGGCTCTTTTCCCAAATACAGCACTGGGGAGGTTTAGAGAGGTTTTTTTAATTTCTGTTGTTGCTGCTTTTTCCTCTGGAAAGAGCACTTAAGTATATTTGTTTGCTATCCTAATTGATCATTACTAATTAATTTAAACATATGTTTCACAAATGAACACAACCAATAAATTGAGTTTGCCTTGCACTGGTGCATTTGAAAACTGGTCAAGAGAGTAGTGTATTAAATTTAAATGAGTTGTTTACCTTAATTAAAGAGCTCAGAAACACATTTGCTTAAGAACTGTCTGTGTCAATTAAAGGTGTTGCTGCGCGCACTCAAATGATGCCGAGGGAGATTTTGGGAATGCTCCTCAATCTCTTCAGTGGGAAGTCTAGCAGTCCAACCTGCAGCTGAAGCTGCTTTGAGCTAAACTGCCAGCCAAGTGGCTGAGAAGTGTGCCCAGGTTCCTGCCAAGCACAAGGTCGGCAAAGCAGGTACCTGAGACACGGGCCTCCTGGAAAGCACGGGGATTATGGTGGCAGCTTAAACTCCTTCTGCTGCTTCCTAAGGAAAAGTAGGCCTAAAGGCTCCATTTCCTTCACGTGGATTTTGCTGTGCTATTGGGTGGATGTCTGACAGCCTTTCCTCTTGATGTGTTCTTTTTTTTTTCTTTTTTTATTTAACTCCAATAAAAGTTGGTTATCTGAAGGCTGTTTTGTTGAGGCTGGAGGGAGGAATTTCACACTCGTTACTCAGCAATGCCTTTAAAATTAGACATATTATATATGTGTTTGGTAATGGTGCAGAATCTGCTGTGTGTTCCTCAGGCTGTGTATTTCTCAAAGTTGCATTTCCCCCTTGTGTAAAAATGTGGATGTGTTGCTTAGGTACCCTTGTGTAAGGCTAGGGCATCTCTTAAAATGTTAAGAACTTGCCAACTTATATTATTATTAAAATACATAGTAGTCAATAAAAAGGTAAAATACAACAATGCAGGAGTCAATTCAGGGAGAAAAAGAGTATGATGTTCTCCTACTGACAAACTTAAAAATGACTTTTCAGTTTTGACACCGAGGAAATAAAAATGACTATAAACTCTTCTTGGAGCAAGGCATGTCAGCTCAGTCACACTTTAAAAGGGTTTGGTGAAGAAGGGACTTTGCTTTTTCAGGTCACTGCACTGTTGCCTTGCTCAGGGGATTCACACACCGAAGGTAGCAAGTTGTAAAAGGCTGGGGAGGAGACAGGCTCTCCCTGCTGAAGTGCAGTGAATGGTTGAGGAAGAGGAGGGGAGGGAAGCCAAGCAGTAGCACAGCGTAACCGGAAGGAAAGGGCTTCCATGCCTGTGCCTAGGACAAATGTGTTGGCTTCACGTTTATGGCAGGGCAGGTCCTGAGTCAAGGGATTGCCATAGGCTGTATTATTTTACAGAAAAATAAAAGAAAAATATAAAGGAAATTTCATCTCTTGCTCTTCTGCAATTAGGAATGCAATATATGTATATGCTTCATATTATTTTGGATGCTGATGTATTTTGTAGATGCTTTTTTAAAGAGCAACCAGAATCATGAGTTGTTCAGTGTTTCACTCTTACATGCCTAAATGTCTAAAAGCTGAGGTGTTTACACCTCCTGTAAATGCCTCAATGTTCTGTTGTGTGAGGTCTGGGAGCAGAGTAGCGGCTAAGTTACATAAGGTGATAAGGAAACAGGGAAACAGTTGAAGAAATAAGGGAATAGTTAAAGGAAAACAAGTGTGCATGTGAATGACAGTATAATTGGAGTACTGAAATGTGTAGGCAGTATTTATAGCAGAGCAGAAAAACACACTGTATTGGGAAAGAAGCTATAGTTTACTAAAGCACTGCATCAAGCTGTTTAGAGAGGATAAAGGTATGTGCACAGCGGGCTGTTCTTTTTCTGTTAAAAGATAATTCTAAGAAGAGACTTTGAGAATTTAAATGATGCCTGTGATATTCTGAATGAAGAATTCACCAATCTTATTAGTATTATCCCCAACACACACACACATGCACACATGCACCAATGACACCCTTCCCCCAGTGCAGTTGGGTATCTAAGAATTAAAGGATTTATTAAGCACATGGTTTCTGATTCACTTGTCACAACTGCAGTCCATAGAACAAAAGACAGCAATTGTAATCAAGGTTCCTTGTATTGCTTAATCACAAAACTTGCTCCAAGATCCAATACTCATTCCTTGGAAGGATAAATGTATTTTGATCTTTATTAGCAGAACTAAGCATTAAAAACATGGATCAGGTGTTCACTTTTGCACTGTTACCTGCCAAGTTTGAGTCTTGGAAAAGTAAAACTAAGTAGTTCTTCATTCTTTGCAGGGAGGATTTCTTAAAAATTCCAGTTTATAATTTGATATCATAGAATCATATCAGGTTTATCTGTTTGGCTGGAGTGAGACACCTAACATTTGGTCAGCCCATCTTCTTCTGGGGCAGTCTTTCTGTCTCTCTTATTGCAGATTATCTCATTCCAGAGCTTCAGTACAAAAGCTGTTTCTTCTTTTATGAGTGTGTTAGTTCCAGATATTGACCAAATAAAATTGCCTGGAAATCAGTGGCGAAAGATCCTGACTCTAGGTCTTGTGCTGATTCTATAACTGTTGCCAAAATGTTGTTAAACCCATTAATTTACTGCTAAAACTTATGAGGACTGTGGTATTTCACTGTGTTCAGAGAGACTTTTAAAGTTAATTCTGAATTTGAGCACTTCCCATCTTAAAATCCTTAATGGTACTGCCAGTAATGCTTCTTGAACCAGGGATCATAAAAACTTAGTGTATAATAATGTGAGAATATTACCACAGACATTATTTTTTGTTCTATAACTGCAAGATTTCCTCCTGTTCTGAGGAAACATAAGCTATTGGTAGAGCCTCTTCTAGCTCCATGTGATTTGGAAGTCTAAACTGAACCTGAGTGTGCAAGTACGGTTTCATTTACTTGTGGAAATGTGAGTATGGTTTGTTTGATTCACTTTTGGGAAATTAAGAATGATGATTTAATATGCTTTAACATGTGCGATTATTTGAAAGGGAATGGATTTTGATCCTTTCTGTCTCTTACAAATTGCTTAAAGATTATTTAACCTGGTTAATTCCAGAATAAGAATAAATGCTTAAAACTCAAAGTTAAGCTTAAAGTACTAAGGGCAGATGGTTTCATTCAGTAACATTCAGGTAATTTTAGATATAACATTAAAACAAGAAGGAACCCATGTCCAGTAGACAATGTTCAGTAACAAGTGTTCCTGATTTTTAGATAAATTTTGCGTATAACTTCATAAATTTGGAGGCAGTAATTTTTGCTTACATTTCCTATTTTCTCTTTTAATGAAATGAAATTCATAGAATCATAGAATCTTTAAGCTTGGAAGGGACCGCTAGAGATCATCTAGTCCAACCCCCTGCTCAAACAGGGACACCCAGAGCACGTGGCACAGGGCTGCATCCAAGCGGGTTTAGATCTCCAGCGAAGGAGACTCCACAACCTCTCTGGGCAGCCTGTTGCAGTGCTCTGTCACATTCACTGTTAATTTTTTTTCCTTAAGTTCACGTGGAAATTTTGGTGTTTCAGTTTGTGGCTGTTTCCTCTAGTTCTGTTGATGGCCACCACTGAAAAGAGGCCAGCCCCATCCTCCTCACTGCTTCTCTTGAGATACTTATAGACACTGGTCAGGTTCCCTCTCAGCCTTCTCTTCTCCAGGCTGAACAGGCCCAGCTCCCTCAGCCTCTCCTCACAGGGCAGATGTTCCAGGCCCCTGATCATCCTCGTGGCCCTGCGCTGGACTCTCTCCAGCAGCTCCACATCCCTCTTGTACTGGGGGGCCCAGAACTGGACACAGTGCTCCAGATGTGGCCTCACCAGGGCTGAGTAGAGGGGCAGGATCACCTCCCTCGACCTGCTGGAGACGCTCCCCTTAATGCACCCCAGGATGCCATTGGCCTTCTTGGCCACGAGGGCACCCTGCTGCCTCATGGTCAACCTGTCGTCCACCGTGACGCCCAGGTCCTTCTCTGCAGAGCTGCTCTCCAGTAGCTTGGACCCCAGCCTGTACTGGGGTCTGGGATTATTCCTTCCTAAGTGCAGACCTTGCACTTGCCCTTGTCGAATTTCATCAGGTTTCTTACCGCCCAGTTGTCCAGTCTGTCCAGGTCCCTCTGGATGGCAGTGCAGCCCCCTGGGGTGTCAGCTACTTTTCCCAGTTTCGTACCATCAGTAAATTTGCTGAGGGGGCACTCTGTGCCTTCATCCAGGTCATTGATGAGTAAATTGAACAGGACTGGACTGAGTACTGACCCCTGGGGGACACCTACAGGCCTCCAGCTAGACTCTGGACCACTGATTACCACCCTTGGGGCTCTGCCATCCAGCCAGTTGTTAAACCACCTTAGCACCCACTCATCTAACCCACACTGCCGAAGCTTGCCCAGGAGAATATTGTAAGGGGCTGTGTCAAAGCCTTGGTGAAGTCGAGATAGATGACAACCACCGCTCTCCCCTCATCTGCCCAGGTGGTCATCCCATCATAGAAGGCTTTCAGGTTAGTCAAGCATGACTTCCCCTTGGTGAATCCATGCTGACTACTCCTGAGCACCTTTTTATGCTCCAGTTGCCTATTAGCTTTCTTCATTTAGTTATTTTGTGCTTGAAATGTGTCCAGTAATTACAGTGTCAATGTCATATGAGGAAGGCCCTTCCGTGGTTGTTCTTTCTTGAGAGCATCTATGAATTTGGTCTACTGTCATGCTTACAGCAGAAGCAGCTATGCCTGCAAGCTGCTGAGTTACCTAAATGCTCACAGACATGCACTGTGAACAATTCCATCACTGTTATTTTTTGATCTTCAATTTACGTCTATATCAAGATCACAAGAAAATTCAGGTTGGGGGTGACCCCCTGAGGTCTCCAGGCCCAACCTGCTGCTCAAAGCTCGGGCAGCTGAGCTCATCTCAGGTGAGATTGCTGAGGGGTTTATCTGACCTGATCTCAAAAGCCATGCTATGGAAGTTTCCAACATGCTACAGCTGCGTATTTTCTGAACTGAAGTAACATAAATAACAAACACTGAAGCTAAGGTAAGACCAGTAATAACATACTGTACAATAAGGCTTTAGATAAGACATTCTGAAATGTCTCCTCCTTGTTTGTAAATACACAGTCAGACCGCCAAGTCGGCTGTCAAGGAGGATCTTCCCTCTCCTTTCACCCCTTTCTTGTGGCCATCCAACCCTTCATAATAGATAGTAAACTTGGACTCACCTTCTCTAAAAAATGTGCTGTCTTTTCTGAATGAAAATCTCGGGTGTTGCAACCAACACTGTAGCTGTCTGGCATACCAAACAAAAATGTTGCAAGGGCCGGGTAAGTAGATAAAAATCTCTTCACCTCCTGATTGAATTTCATTCCCAGTCAGCAATGAACTATCTGATGGCAATGTGGGAGTGTGTGGTACGCTCTGGGTCAGTTTGCAGGGAGCAGATGAATGTCCTGAACTAGGCGAGGTATTGTACAGGAGGAATTGGTGATTTGTGGTCTAGGGACAGGATGTGCACCTTCTGCAAAATGTCCATTCCCTCTATTTTATGTTTAACTACTAGACACGTTGCTTAATATGGTGTTTTGTGCAACCACTAACGAGGAATGCAGTTGGCAGTGTCAGTGGAGAAGTAAAGGACTGTTTTGATATCAATACTGAACAAATGTTTCATCTATATAAAGTTCTACTGGATCCAGGTAAAAGGGTGCTGGCCAGAGGGCGGATACTGAGTTCTGGATATGTTATTTTTCTGAAATATACTCCAGTGACTTTAGAGAAGCAGAACAGCACTACAGATGGCATGCACCATATGATAATGAAAATAATGTGGTTTGAGCTAGGCCTGACTTAAACTGAAGCTCTAAATGTGAATGCCAGAAGGTAGTAGTGAATTGCAAATTGTTATCAGTAGTCATCATTGCTCTTGAAGTTTTTAAAAGTTTATGAATTGAACAACTGAGCTTTTATTCTCTTCAAATTTCTTGGTCCCAAATAAAAGCAGGGCACTCTGTGCATGGTAGTTGATTGGTTTAGCTATGAACTGCCCAGATACGTTCTGCTTTGTGGGATTTGAATGCCATCATAATATTATTTCCAGGAAATTGAAAAGATCAGGATCTTGCTTCCACTTGGGCCTCTGTCTTTACCTGAAACAAGAAGTGGGTAGACTTGGAGAAAGGCCAATTTGGGCAACCTTCCTTCTTTTTTTTGGCATCCCCTCATCTGCTCTCTGGATCTTCAAGCAGTCCTTGATGTGGTCTGGGGGAGATCGTGCTCCAGGGTGTGTGGTTGTGTCTGTTTCTCGGGCAGGCTCTCCTTACTAGTTTTAGCAAGGAGAGTTCTTCTGTGGCAGTTTGAATCTTTCATCTTGGCATTATGACACAGTCTGAGTGAGAAAATTAACATTAATAGCAGCAGCAAATGTGAGGAGAGCTGCTAAATTACATCTCTGTCTAGTACTCTTGAGGGAAGAAGGACCACTTAGACTGTATGTGCTTTGGAAAAGAACTGAGGTTGTATTTGTGCTTGTATTTTATATCCCCTTGTTACCAGCAAGGCTTTTTTTGTTTTGTTTTGTTTTACCTTTTAAACTTCCTCCTGTGAATAAATTTATTCAGTGAATGAATTCACCTGTGAGCAGATTTATTCAGATGGATAAATAAGAACTTCAGCTATTCTTTTTACATTCCTCTCCAATGAATATCTCTAACCAGTAGTTAAGGGCTTACTTTTAATAGGTCAAAATCAAGAGAGGAGAGAAGAAACCCAAAATCTCAAGTTAGAAACTCTCAACTTTTCAGGCTTATTGTTGCTGTTTTTCTGGCTCAGAATTTTCAGTGCAATTATTAAAAATGATGTTCAGGTGACTTTTTGGCATGATGCTGGAAATGGCGTTCGACATAAGCGACAGAAGGGAAATTAAAATTCTATTTCAGGCAGACAGGAGTGAAATTTCATGGGACAAAGTGAAGGCACTTCATTAGTTCTTTGGCACCTTCTCCTCCGAATTGCAGAGGCTTTGTGCAAACAATAGCCCTAGGAATACGGCGTTAAGGTATGTGTACACATGATTAGACTCTGGCCTGAGATTTAGCTGAATGAGCAAACCAGGAGAAACGGCTGGGCGTGATGCAAGAGACTGCCAGACATGCTGGTAGGAGCGGGAAACGCGCAGGGCGCTTGCAGGCAGCACCAGCAGGGACTGCCGGCTTATTGGAGAGGTAGCCAGACCTCCCACATAACTAGAGGAGACTTTGGGGACCTGTTGGGGAGTGAAACCTTGCAAGGCCAGCGGTGCCTCTGTAATTGTATCGGTGATAAATGTATATAAGACAGAGATGGCCGAGGTGGCACCTGGGGGGACTAGGATGGGAGAGGGGGCAGCTGCTGTGTAGACCTGTTGTCCAGGGCCAGCTCCTGGAGGGATCTGCCAGCAAGCGCCTGCCCCGAGGGGCCGCAGCAGCTCCATGTGTCCGTGGTGCTCGAGTTTCTGTGAGCGCTTCTAAGTTGCCACCCTCTGCCTGTTCCCAGCTAAAGCCAAGTGGCCCATGCCCATTCCTGGTGAGGCCCAGGTGGGAGCAGGGGAGCCAGCGGGGCCACCCGGGGGGGAACGTGCCGAGGCCTGTCCTGCTGTGCCTGGAGGCAGCCTGGCCTGGGGCTGGTGACAGTGATGAGGTCTGTCACCCCCCTGGGCAGCGCTGTCACGTTGTGTCTGCCTGTGTTGGGCCATCACACAGCTGGTATTTGACAAGCAAGGCGTGGGGTGTGTCTTAGACCTTCAGCCACCTGCAATAAGCAGGTCCATCAGACTGTGGCACTTAAACGTGGGATGACTCATCTGGTCCCTGTCTGAGGCCGGGAATGCTCCATTCTGCATTTGTGGGGAAGCCTGTTTCCTACTCTGTTATCTCTTATGTGACATGGGGCGTGCTGGATCTTCCCCTCTTTCTCTGTCAACCGTATGTACAGCCCTTGGCTTTGCAAACTGCACGTGTGGGTTTTCAGTTAAGCGTTTTGATCCCTTTCTCATTAACAGTGTCTCTTACTGTGTTGAAAAGCATTTACAGTTTATCTTCCAGCCCACCCGAGGTGCCTCCCTTTCACTCGACTGATAAAAAGGGGAACTCACTGCAATTAGTTAACATTTGAACACCTTTCTTGAGTTACTTACAGGAATCTGTTTTCAGTTTGCCACTTAAAATTTTTGTGGCACAGTTAATGCCCATTTTCGTTTCTCCAGAATTGTCTGCAATGGTAGTAATCTTTCCAAGGTGTGCAATTGGCGCCTGGCATTTCCTGGGAAAGGCCTAGCAGAATGGTCGGATGATGCGGAAAAGCATGATTCTCTCAAACATGGTGCAAGGGGAAGAATTAGCAATGTAACAGGCAAGACTTCAAGGATGTCTGGTAAATATTTTCATTAGAGATGAAAGTCCCGTATTCTCTTCTGCTTACTATAATTGACTTATGTAAAATAATGTATTCTTAGGTTGAACAGATCACTTATGATAGAAGAATAATGAATGCTTTAATATTAAGACATTTGTCTGATTTCATTAAAATTGCTAAAACTTTTTAAAGGACATATCAATTAACTGAAACACAAACTGAGTGGTTGAATAGTTTTTCCCATCATCTGCCATTTACGTACTGAGAATGTCATTTACTGGGAAGCTTATATTGACAGCTCCACATTAGTGAAGTAAGTTTGAAAGAATGCCATCATTAAAAGTATGTTTTGTGTTTTCCACTTATTTACTACACTTAAGAGAAATGTAAAATCTGACCTTTGGCAGTTCCTTTGGTGTCTGTTTTGGGACCGTTTTTCAGAAGGTTTTAGTATTTGTAATACAAAAAATAAGGATCTGAGGAAAATTGCAGTTGACAGACTCGAGAGAATTACTACAAAGAATGTGTAAATTTAATGCAAAAGTCAAATATCTGCTAGAAGATGTTTCTTAGGGCTAATGCAGCCTAAGATACTAGATACTGAGTGAACGTGCGTGAGCGGTAGTGGGAGCAGAGACTGCATCGCAGAGGAAACGCTACCTCTTTTCTAATCAACTAATAATCTTCAAAACACTGGAGGAACGGAAGTATTTTACTTTCAAGTCTTTCCCTTTCCACCAGTTTAATATACTTTCCTTTAAAATATACTGCCAGAAAACCTTCTCATCTCGATGCACTGTCTGTATGTGTGATGGAGAAAGGGAAATGGCGTTTGTTGATGAGGAAGGAGCAGAGCGTGCGCGGGAGGGATGATACACGGCAGGACAGGGAGCGCTGTTCACATGGATTCTTGGGCAAAAAAAGGCTGGAAATTTTTGTTTTTGTGTTATCCTCTGATACTGTGAGTGAGCAATGAGTATCACAGTAAGTCAGTGTAGGAAAGGTCTAGGATCACCAGGGGCATTTCCACTTCTAGGTCAGCATGATTGACAACATCATTTCTGATATGGAGAACTTGAGAAGAGAAGCCGGACTCAGGAGTTTCTGTAGTGCAAATTCACTTCTTCAGGTGCAACCTTTGGATATACATGGAGTAGATGGTTGAATGGAATGTGTCTGCTTTTACAGTGCCTAAGGCAGAGTGCCCGCTTTAGGCTGTGAGGAACCTTGTGGACAGCAAGTCGGCCAATATCCATGATGGCTTTAGTTGCCACGGGGCTGGGACTCCGCACTTCCCTGTAATGGCAAAGAGCCACGTCATGTCCTCGCTGCTCTCCCCTGGGCCTGGTCTGGCCTGTGCTGTTTCCTGAAAAGCAGAGGACTATATTTAGGCCGTGACACTGATTTTTACTATTTCTATCTGCACAGCTCTTCCTAGGATGGAGTCAGTGCAACAAAGCCAGTTTTATTACTGTAGCAGCTTGAGTAAATTGTAAATAAATTACACTTTTTTTTTTTTTAATTTTCTTGTTTTCCACTGTCTCAAAACTCTCCAATATCTTGATGATAAACTGTAAAGAACACTGCCTGTCCTCTCTCCCTCCCTATATCCTTATTTTATTGTGAATTGAATTGAATTTTATTGTGAGACTCAGCCCCATAGTCAGAGAAGAGATTTCTTTTGAAACAGCAGGTCAGTGTCTATCTCTTGTATTTCAAAGGCAATTCTGAAGTCAGGAACCTGCAAAATTCCCATACAGAAATAAAAAAAAAAGGTAGTGCATGTGTGTCTGTATCTCACTCCCACTACCCTCCCTAAAACAATAATTTTCTAGCTAAAGCTAATCTCATGATTTTTGAAGGCAAATCAGTTAATGTCAGAAGTGGCTGAAGCTTATGGGTAGATGCGAATTTTAGAATCATCTTTGAATTTCCAACACAGTTTTCACCTGCTGAAGACCTTTTGCTGGCTTTTCACAAAAAGTCGATATACTTAATATTCAGATAGAATAATTTCATCAGATCACATCAGATAGATTAGTATTTTTTGAACACAGAATCACAGAATGGCTGAGGTTGGAAGGGACCTCTTGAGATCACCCAGTCCAATCCCCCTGCTCCAGCAGGGACACCCAGAGCACATGGCACAGGGTGGCATCCAGGCGGGTTGGGAAGATCTCCAGAGAAGGAGACTCCACGGCCTCTCTGGGCAGCCTGTTCCAGGGCTCTGTCATCCTCACAGGAAATAAATTTCCTGTGGAACTTTAGGTGCTTCACTTTGTGGCCATTTCCTCTTCTGTTGCTGACCACAAATGGGAAGCCATCAAATGCAAATCTTCTCATTATTGCATTGAATTTCAATTTTTAGTGATTATACTGGCAATTATAACACTCTATTTAAAAAGAGATACTTTCAAGAGAAAATAATCAGGTAAAGATGACAACTATAGGAATAATTCTGTGAAATAAGTAACATTATTTTGCTTCTTTTGAACACAGGGACAAAATGAAAGCTTTTTAACATTGAGTATTGTGATTTAAAAGTGAATGAATATTGAATAGGTGTATCATGTATTCTTTATAACTCATAACAAGGAAAATATCTACTATTTATAAGTTAGAAGACTCTGCTCACAAAATGATCATTTTGTACTCTTCATGCAACAAATCCAAAGCCTTAAATCTAGTCTTCCTTTACTGGACTTGCAGGAGTTTTGCCTCAGACGGGACATGTCCAGAACACTCTGATCTTTCATTTACTTTGATATTAATTTGGATCCTATAGCTAATGTTTAATATCCTATAGATATTCATATTTTTAATTTCCTTAGTAGATCTCCCTTTTAAACAATATAAAAATCTTTTTTTATGTGGGAAGCATTTGGAATCCACTATCTGCTAGCACCAGCCACTGTCTGCTGAGCTGTATCAAGCAGCTGACAGTTGGTTCTATGGCTTGCAAAATAAGCACATGAATAAATGTACTAGAAATATATTAACCTGTCATTTTTATCACTGACGTCTCTCCTACAAAGAACAGAAGCATGTTAAACTTAACTTTTCTGTTTCTTCTCTCTGAAATGACTTTTTTTCTTGAAAAATGATAGCTTTTGAAAGCAATCTGCCACAAAAAGTAATGATGTAGCTAACTGTATTGCCGCCCATCTCTTCTTTAAAGGGTTTTGCTGCTTTCCTTTATTTACCTAGCAAGCCAGAGGCTGCTTTTAAAATATTTAAGCTGCTTAAATGAAAGTGTAATTTAAATATAAAAGTTATTAGTGAATCCATGCTAGGGAGTTTTTGTTTCCTGAAGCTTATTTAAAACAAAGCAAGCAGATTTAACTGAGCAGATAGGTAGCCGCAAATCTTTTTCAGTTCTTTGAGTGTTTTATTGCATAAGATGGATGTGATTATTGAGAAACACTATGGCTGGGGAATTGTATCAGTCAGGTGCGCTCACGAACAAACATGAGGAGAGTGTGTTTGCACATGTTTTCTTACAAAAGTAGAATAGCTGTGTCTGGTAAAGCTATTTAAATCTCAGCTAATGAAGCCCCTTAAAGAGCTGTGCTGCGCTGCATAGATGGCAAGAGGCCTGTGGCTTCTGGTCTGTGCATCAGGACTAGCTCAAAGTTTGCGTGATTCTTCCGTTCTCACAGCTTTGGCTTTCTTCCTTCTACCACTGAAAAACAGCATAATACTTTGTGGAGGGAAAGATCAAATGAAAATACCTGAAATAACTCGATAGAGTTAGACACAGAGAGGGCACAGACTCGCTGTGTTAGACACAGAGGGGGCTTCCACAGGACCAGCCGTCGGTCTCTGGCCATGCCGCGGCTTGGACTTGCTGTCCTCTGCGGTGGGCAGTGAAGCTGGATCGCGCGCGGTAGTGGCAGTGGGACGAGGGCAGCGCTTCAGTGCTCTGAAGGACAGGTCATCTCTCTCTCTCGTGTCCTTACGCTTTGAATCCAAGGGAGCAATAGATCTCCCTTGTAATTTCTTCCACAGCGAAGTCTCACAGGTCATGCTAATACGTAATACAATTTCCTTGGCTTTTTGGAGGCTAAAGCCTTGTAGCTTCAAGCAGAATTATGTTCGATGTTGAAAGACTTCAGTGTCACTCTTTATTTCGCTGCTCAAAATGTTTAATTGTAGTGCAACACTGACTCAAATCCTTAAAAATTGTAACCATGATTTGCTCAAACTCTCTTCAAATTACAGACTCTCATAGAATCACAGAATCATTATGATTGGAAAAGACCTTCAAAGATCACCAAGTCCAACTGTGGCCCCATCACCCCCATGTCTGCTAAACCATGTCCCTAAGTGCCTCATCTACACATTTTGTGAACACTGCCAGGGACAGTGACCTCACCAGTTCCCTAGGCAGCCTGATCCAAAGCTTCACCATTCTTTCTATGGAGAAATTCTTCCTAATATTCAACCTGAACCTCCCCTGGTGCAACTTGAGGCTGTTTCCTCTTGTTCATCAAGTTTTATCCTCTGTGAATATGCAAAAAAGGCCAACTGATACTTCATGCAGTTTCAGCCACCAGAAAATCTCTGGTAATTCTTCCCAGGCCTCTGACTCCTTTCAGCCTTTCTCTCACCTGCATTGCCCCACTACCAGAAGCTTGTCAGGGAGTTTTCAAGAACTCTTCTCCAGTTACAAGCCCCTAATTAACTTCTGCAAAAACGCTGTCAGACCAAAAAGAGTGTGTGCAATTAATCAGGTTAGACTCGCTGCATGAATGAATGCTAGTCATGGCAGGAATGTGTAGTCCCCTGCAAAAAAAAAAAAAAAAAAAGGGTTTTGATTTTTTGAAGGTTATTTTCTATTACTTGGAAGCATCTACACATAACACTTGTATACTTAACAGTTCCTTATATAATGAATCACATTATAAAACAAAAAGTCTGTAAAATCATTTAATCTTAAATCCTGTTTTAAAAAATTACATCAAACTGTGAGGGTGAGCATAACACTTTTTGTCAGAATTGCCTGTATGCTGGATGGTTTCCATTTTCTATCTGAACTCTTTCTAGTACTGTTGCAGATTGCCCTGCAATTTCTTCTTTGCAGGGAAAGTTGTATGGACAAGAAAAAGACTTTTTTTTAATGGTGGGAGTAATTTGTTACAAATATTTTTAATCATGAAGTTTTAAAAAAGTCTGAGCATTAGAGTCATTATATTCCATTTCATAATACTTTGTTTTCCCCTATATTACCTACGTTCTATTCACTTCTAGCCTAATTATAGGCTTTTTATTTTCTTAACCATAACTATGCATTCAAACTACAGCTGAAATATATGCATTTCTAAAAGGCAATTTCAAAGTTGGTTATTTTCAAAGAGGTGCACATTAATTATGACTCCCATTTGCAGTAACTAGAAAGACACCTAGTGAATTTCCTCAAGCATTTTTTCAGGACCCAGAAGTAATTCATTGTCATGGGCAGTAGAAGGTTTTAGTCCTTGTTTAACTTATCCGAGAAGAAAGATTTAGGAAAATATAAATCTCATATTACCCAAACCAACCTCTGAAGCTTAAAAATGACAATTTGCAGCCGCTTCCTTTTACTTCTTTTTAGCTTTTTCCAGGGCCTGAGAGGTTTGGGGAAAGAAGGATGAGTAAGTCTAACAGAAAATGTAGTCGGGCTGTTATCTTCCAGTAATAGAATTATTTTTGCCAAGAGTGTTTGCAAAGAATACTCCTGGCTAAAAATGCAGTTAGAGTAAGGGCAGATTAACTCCCGATTTCTTAGATCCTCTTAAGAATTTGATCCGTTTGTTGGTTTTAGGCCATGACCTAGGCTCTAATAGTAGTTAATAGTAGTTTTTTTTTTTTTTTTTTTTTAATGCCTGTTGGCTAATATACATTAAATAAATATAGTTTGAACAGAACGTTCTACATGGTTTACAGAGCAAGTTGTGTTTAACAAGGCATAGTTTACTCTGGTTTAAGGTATGAGACTGTTGCAGTCCACATGCTGTTCCTAACAGCACCAATGGGAGCTGGACAAGGGGTCTGTTCCCTGCCTGCCTGTTTTCTTGGCTCAGGATTTTCCTGCTTTGCTTGCAAGTGCACAGCTGCTGGCAAAGATTGCTTGGCATGTTAGTTACTTGTGAATGACGTACATGAAAACCTTGATTTTTCAAAGTCATGGTGTGTTTTTCAAAAGCACAGGAACTACAGGAAGGTACTGCTAGAAACAGCAGCCTGCCGGGTGCAGGTTGGGGCGAGCTCACCCTTCCTGCAGTGCTGGCAGCGTGTGTTGCGCCTGCCAGGAGGGACAGAGCAGGAGCGGGGCCGGACGGTTCGGCCCCACGCCGGCCTCGCTTTGCGCTGCCAGTGACCGGCTCCGAGCGAGGCCCCATGCGCTCCCGGGGGATCCGCGATCACGGGCTCGTGGCTTCAGTGAAGCCGAGGGACATCCCTCATCACATTCCTGCAATTTCTTAACTGATCTTCTGAAAGGTTGCTTGTACAAAAGTTGCTGTACAGTGTCCGAATGGTATATTTTGATCATGTGGTTAGAGTAAGTTTAGAGACAAAAAAGGAGTTATTCTATAATAATACTTAATTTTCTTTGAAATACACTACTACATTTAAACTGGCCACTTATTTAAATCAGTTCTCATTTTAGTGTTGGGATAAATGCTTTATATTTGCGTATGGCATGATGTTTATGATTAGCCCATCTTCTCATGGAGAGTGCTAAAGATTTTCTCCTGTGATACTTAAATGAATTTGAGCCAAGCTGTTAAAGATTATTGAAATCTCAATACTATCTTACATTTACACAAAGTATCTTTGAAAAGTTTGAGCACTCATGAGTGTCTAAGGAGCAACGCCTCGAGATTGCCCATTTTTAGGACGAGGATTTCGCAGTGAGTGACACTGGCAGCAATGCCTGTGGCTGCCACAGTCCCCGTGTCTCACTGCTCCATGGTCTCTATGTCACTGCGAGCGATCCTGATGTCTCATAAATACAAACTAAGCTTCTACCAGTCTAAGCAGCTGCATTTAGTGCTCTTATGGTATGAAATATCTGTATATAAGATGCAAGTGTAAATAATTAGGCCTAGTGAAAAATTTTGCTAGAAAGGTTTTATTTTTACGTGGGTAGTATGGATAACAAATAGTAAGACTGGCTCCTAAAATACCATATTTCCTTTTAGCCTGTCATTCTACAGAGTGTCTTCCAAGAATTTAAAAATAGAACAAACTTAAACTTGAATCTTTTGCCAAAGATAGCAAGATCAATATCTTGATTAAATATATTTGTGATAAAAAACGTTAAGTGCTGACATACTGAGCAAAACAGAAATTGCCGAACAGCAAAACAAAGCGAGCTTAGCTCAGAGTATGTTGGTACCTTTGGCAGTTTCTCTTTCTGATAAGTGAATTGCAGCTCTGCGTCCACCCCTGTTTCAAGTATGAGTCTCACTGGCTTCCTGTGACATGTCGGCTGTTGGAAGTCCGAGGGCAGCGCGTGCGGGAGCGCAGTGGAATGAAGCTGAAGGACATGTCAGGAGTGGGTCCTGGTTAGCTTGGTAAAGAAATCCGACACCCGAGTGGAGTGAAAATCCATCAACCTCTTCACTTTTTCATGCTGAAGTTTTATGCCTTGTCCAAATATAACTAAGCTTTGTGATACCCCAAAACAGGGAGATTTTTTTTTCCCGAAGGGATTTCTTGTCACTCAGACTGTGTCAGCAGTGTCATACATCCCTGACTTAGAAAAGATTGGATTCTTCTGTCCTTGTGTCAATTATTTTGAGAAACCAGATGTTAACATTTATTGTATCCTTCATTTTTGTTGTCAAAATAGCTTGAAGAAGTAATTAATGCATGATAATATATAAAGTGTAGTAATGGTTGTGTTAGGAGGATCTATAGGTCCTCCATAGGTCTTGTATGTTATAATCTGGAATAATATTTATTAGTAAATCAAAATCAGATGAATAGCTACAGATTTTTATTACTTTGTTACACTGTGTAGAAATAAATCTTAAGACTTCTGCATAGCCAGGAAAGAAAGAAAAAGGCAGGCATCAGTGTTAATTCCTCTGCCTTGATCCCACACGTTCCAATGGAATTTACAAGTTAGATGTCTCCATCTTCAAAAGAAGAGACTTTAGCTTACTGAAGATCGAATTAGGGTAATGTCACTTGTAAAGGGTAAAAATATATTCTTTGATCTTTTTTTTTTTTTTTTTTCCTCCTCCTCCTCAGGAGTTTGCAATCATTGCAAACCACAAATGCAAAACTTCCAAAACCATGAGTAGTATCACACTCTGTTTACTCTTCAGTAGGCATTCAAATGATTTCTCCTTGATGATATTTGTTGTTTTCTATATCTGCCCCAGTTTGGTCACACTATATGTTGGAGGAACATCCTGGATTGTAGACATCCTATGACAACTGCTTCAACAACTTTGTTTTTCCTGAAACTGACACAAATCAGTTCTATTGACTGCATCAGCTAGAGACAAATTTACCCGAACAACATTCTTTTAGAGAGAATATGCAAAGATTTTTCCACTGACTACTATTACTTGAAGGGTCAAATTAATGACCTGAGTGACTGTTTATTGAGGGAGATGTGTTAGCATGCTGAGAGCGAGTGGAGCAGCGCACTTGCCTGCTGATCGCGCTAACAGGCATCTCCTTGTCAGTAGGAACGCAGTGTTGTCTGAACAACATAAGACAGTTGGTAATGTTGTTGAGCAAATGGATTCAGAGAAAAAATACTCTATGTAATAAACAGGCAGGTTATGTGCTCCCGTAATGTGCTCATATAGTTATTTTGTGATGAACAGCATGCTTGTGTTGGCTGCGGCTCTAGTCTACGGCTCTCGTCTAGTGTGACTTCTGCTTTTAAAAATTCCCCTCCAGTTGGAACATTAGTACAACCTTGTGGGTTAGAGCAGAGGTCAGTGTAGTCTCATGTCTAACAGTGACCAACGGCAGATGTTTATGGAAGAGTGTAAGAACAGCTTGAGCATAAAATGATGCTTCCTGAGAAGTATTTCCTTAGCTTTCCAGAATCTGCAGTACGAGGACTTGCCGAATCAGAGTTGGTACTTCTCTTTAATATTGGCATATATAACAACATTATTTAAAACCCTCAAATATTTGTAAGAGAAGCCCTGTGCATATTTCTGCTGTTACTCCAGATGACTGGGGACTGGTATCATTTTGGCGTAAGAATAATTGCACATATTAATACTGAAAATCCTTTTTTTTCTTTATGAATGTATTGACAGTATAAAAAGGCCTGATGAATTGTTCCAAACTGACAGGATTTTTATAGATTGTTCCTTAGGAAAGTAGCTGCAGATGTCTAATTCATTAATCCTTAAGAAGGGGATGAATGGAAACGAGTATTCATTTACACCTCTTGGGATGCTTTCAAAGGTGGTATGAAAAAAAGGTGGCAGTTCTAAATAAAACATGACTTGCTGACTAAAGACAATACTGTTGGGTTATAGAGGGAAGCAAATACAGCTAAAATTCAGATTCATTGCTTTCTGACTCATGTGCATTTGTGTGAAAACTACATAAATTACAAAAGCTAGAGAATCAAATTTAATTAAAATAAGAAAACTCTGAGCAGTCCTTTCCCTCACCCCTTCCTTTCCTTTCAGCTGGGAATGGTGCTCGTGCCACTCACATGGCTTTTTGTGAAAGGAGAGGCTCTCATTTCTCATGCTGGTTGCCAAGCAACTATTTTTGTATTTGATGTCTTGCACCACAGGCATTAATTTCGATCATGTTCCTTTGTTTGTTTATTATATACTAAAGAAATGTGTATAGAAGAAAATGAAGATACTTTGTGTAAGGAAAACAAGAAAACATGTTTGAAGATAATCCAGAGTGTTTATTGAATATCTCAGGAGAAAAAAAAAAACAGTCATATAACAGAGAATCAGGAAAAGATCTTTTCCAGCATGTGCAGAATCAAACCAAGCCTCATTCAGAATGAAGCTTCATGAAATGCATCAACTGTTTGTCATCCAGAAAGTAACTAAAGGCAGAGCTGCCAGCAAGCCACTGTTATGAACATGTTCCCTTGGTCCTTCCCTTGGTCCTTCTCTTCCCTTCCCTTCCCTCGCCCCTGCCCTTCCCTTCCCTCGCCCCTGCCCTTCCCTTCCCTCGCCCCTGCCCTTCCCTTCCCTCGCCCCTGCCCTTCCCTTCCCTCGCCCCTGCCCTTCCCTTCCCTCGCCCCTGCCCTTCCCTTCCCTCGCCCCTGCCCTTCCCTTCCCTCGCCCCTGCCCTTCCCTTCCCTCGCCCCTGCCCTTCCCTTCCCTCGCCCCTGCCCTTCCCTTCCCTCGCCCCTGCCCTTCCCTTCCCTCGCCCCTGCCCTTCCCTTCCCTCGCCCCTGCCCTTCCCTTCCCTCGCCCCTGCCCTTCCCTTCCCTCGCCCCTGCCCTTCCCTTCCCTCGCCCCTGCCCTTCCCTTCCCTCGCCCCTGCCCTTCCCTTCCCTCGCCCCTGCCCTTCCCTTCCCTCGCCCCTGCCCTTCCCTTCCCTCGCCCCTGCCCTTCCCTTCCCTCGCCCCTGCCCTTCCCTTCCCTTCCCTTCCCTTCCTCAAACTATGTTAGATATCACAGAATCACAGGATGGTTTTGGTCGGACACCCAGCAGGGACACCCAGAGCATGTGGCATAGGGTGGCATCCAGGCAGGTTTGGAAGATCTCCTGAGAAGGAGACTCCACAGCCTCTCTGGGCAGCCTGTGCCAGGGCTCCGTCACCCTCACAGGAAAGAAGTTCTTCCTCACATGGAGGTTCCTCACATGGAACTTCCTGTGTTTCAGTTTGTACCCATTACCCCTTGTCCTGTTACTGGCCTCCACTGAGAAGAGTTTGGCCCCATCTTCCCGACATCCTTCCCTCAAGTTGAGGAACCTGTTGATCAGTTCCCCTCTCAGTCTTCTCCAGGGTGAACAGGCCCAGCTCGCTTAGTCTTTCCTCATATGACAGGTACTCCAGTCCCAACATATGTGTTGCTCTATGAGATATGTTAGATATACATAACTTAAAAGGCTCTTTATAGTCTCTGCTATAGGTAAGAGCAATTGCTCTAACTGCCCCCTAAAGCTGTCCTATATATTAGAGACCTTCAGTTTTCAAAAGGGAAGAGCTCCTTCAAGTGCATCAGTATTTAAGTAAAAATCATTCTTTTGAAACAGTCACTGTTTAACCTGGGTAATATCACTTTCTTGCATAAGATTTTTTTCCTCTGTAGAAAAAGGAGAAAAAAAGCTCACTAGAAAGAGAAGCTGGTTTTCCAAGGTGTTATTTTCTAATATTGCTTTTTCAGTTTGGGTGTACTAGTAGGTATTAGGAAGAGTCAAATTCCAAAAATCAAGTAGGTGTTAATGCAGCTGTGTAACAGAAAGGCAAAACAGATGAGCTACGCCTATAAGAAATATTTTGATTGAATTCAGCAGCTGATTTTTATTGTTTGCATACAAGCAGTGTTGGCTAGAGAACTATCCTTGCTGAGCCGTTCTCTCATCTTTGCAGTTTGCAGGAGGGAAGGTTGGTAAACTGAGAACCACGTGGAGGTAGAGGTTGCACTTGACAACTGTGAAAATACTTTAAATACTTTTAATATTCTCCAGTGGATTGGGAGGCAAAACATCAGTAGAAATGCTTACAGCTTTCCATTCTCAAAGACCTTTCCACGAACATGTGTATGCTCACCAGGCTGACGGGGGAAGCTGGCAGGCGCTGGCCTTGCTGCTTTTCAAAGCAGTTTCAACCGCGATGCCGCAGAGCCTGTAAATGTCAGAGGCAGGATTGGGCAACTCGGAGGCTCTCCTTTCATGGGGCTCATCTTCACTAGCAAAGGAGTGAGCTTTGTTTTGCCGTTGCACAGTAGTTTGCTACGGTCCAGGAAAAACAACTGTTTGGAGCGAGTGTCCTGGCTTTGAGGGATGACTCGTTTGCTTCAGCCTGTAAGCAAAAGCATCTACTCCATCCTGTGCCTGTTCTTGCAGTCTCATAAAGTGGAAACAATTACATGATGCTAGTTCAACTCAACTTACACTGCTTATGTACAAGCAAACTGCTTTTTGCTTATATACAGCAAAAAATCTGGAGATTTTCTGAAGAGTCTCCTTCTATATCACTCTCTTTGTAAGAGAAGCTTAAGAAAAGCTTTGCTATATATATATATATATAATATATATTATATAATATAAAGGAATAGTTCATGTAGAAATAAGGTATAATTGTGGGAGCTGTTTCCACTGGAAAAGGACTTAGGAATGCCATCCCAAAGTTGATAGTGCTTGGATTTCTGATCCCAGTGGCCTCATTTAAAGTTGCCCTCCAGCACTGTAGCTGAGCCAGGACTTCAGAGGAGCAAGAGGCTCCGAAGCCTCCCTGCCTGCCCTGCTCCTCCCCTGCCTGACCTGCATTCCTGATGCGGCCGTGCAGACCTGAACTCTGCATGGCCAGAGAAGACTTAATCTCACCTTGTCCTTCTGTGGATACTTTTATTTTTATACTTTTATCCCTTAAAGTGCAGAAGCCAGAAAGGTTATTGAGCACGGAAGGGTTTCTGGAGAACAGAAGGTGTGTTAGCAGCGTTGTATGTAGAAAAGTGCCAGTCCAGGCAAGGTAACTGAACATCTGAATGATCTGTATTGCTGGAGCGCTTACTATTTTGCATGCCAATTTTATAGTCAGAAGCTGCATCTTTCTGAAGGGAATACTAACAACAAAACTTCAGAAAATTTTTCTGAAGATTCTTTTCATTGTAGTTGTTTCAATGCACTGCAGTTATAATTTTACACAAATTTTATTTTAAAATGACTAAATGTACGTACTGCGACAAACAACAAAAGCTGTAATAAAAAGATGGCAGCAAAGTGTCACTTCAAATGTGAATGTTGTTGTTTTAAATTGTGCTGTCTTAGGAGTCTGAAGGAAAGTGCATTTGTAAGTTTTTAATAAGCTCCTAGCAGGCTCTGTCCTGCTGCTGCATCTGTGCATAAATCAGTGCATGACGAAGACTTAATTGGAGAGGTAGATGGCAGGAATACTGTGTCTCCACTGGGGGCACGTTCAAGTGGCTTGTGTTTCCTCTCAGAGGTAACATGAAAACACCTAAGTGCAATTTAACTGAAAGAAAGCTTCTGTTTCTTTCTCATTTCCATTCAGCTGTAGCACAAATGTTTCTTCTTCCCAGGTACTTGCTGTTTACTTTATGCTTTGAGTTGAGGCTGTACCACCAAATTACCAGTTTGCTCATGGCTTTCGGGGGAAGGCGTTTGGGTCCTTTGCTCTCTTTGAGGGAGGAACACGCAACATCCAAATGAATGATGAGGTGTTTTCCTGGCATCCTTTAGGTTTTAGTGCTTCTGTTTGACCTGCCTTGCGTTCGCTTTCTCAGCACCTGCCACTTCTTGCAACTCACTATTAGCAGTTAAAATGCACTGAGGACTCAGTCAAAGCAACCTCAGGCAAAAAGAGCTACGGCAACCTGCCAGCGCTATACGGTTAGGCTGGCCTGCCTTTGGTGTATGTATCGCATACCTCTGCTTGTAGTTTTGGCAGGGTAGGCACAAAAAGCTACTAAAGTCCCCACATACTTTATATAACTAGTTTCAAAATAAACACTGCCCTCTGAAGAAGGTTAAGCCACATCCATCAGAGGATTTCCTCTCACAACCTGTAACCATTTTGAGGATCATGAAACTGAGGAAACATGAGGAGCTGAAAAATTATGTCTGTTCTGACCTACCTGTAACAAATCATACAGAAAGTAAGACCCAGATAAAAATGGGCAGTTAAAAAAAATCTTAGCGTATAGTTAGTTTCCACTGTGCTAGGCTAGAGTGGACAGAAGCACAAAAGGGCTTAAGCCCCTTAAGCCCTAGTTCCCTAGAATTAATTGGTAAGAAATTAATTGATATTACGATATCCTTGATGTAGTCCAAGACCACCTTGGTTTTGGTTGCCGGCAGGTTATCATGTTGCTGATAATAAATACCAGTTACTTTTTGACTCTGGCCTCTGTTCTGCCTGCTAATATGACAAACTTTCTCACTTTCTTGGGCTGGCTGTAAACATATCTTCTTGCTGCCTTGTGCCCAAAGAAACCTGGTGCCGTTTCCTTGTTCCTGACCTCTTATTTTCTGCGTCTCAGTGTCCTGTGTCTGCACTGCATTCGAGTGGGGCTGAGGCAGCCGGGGGCCGAGGGGTCACTGCACTCGCTCGCCCAGGGCGCCCTGGTTTGGAGGCCAGCCCTGGGGCAAGCGCCTCTGGAGCACTTTATGGAGCGGTTTTTTACACTGATGCAATTCCCTTGTGTAGACAAGGCCTTGCTGCGTTGTCTTCTTTTTTGCTCAACTCAGAGACTTCCCAGAACCTCCCAGTATTATCTTTGAAGCTAGAAGAATTCGAGAATTTTAAGGTTGTTCACAGCACATTCCTCTTCCAATTTTATCATATTCATCTTACGGCTAGGATGCCCATGCCCTAACTCTGCACAAATACAGGTGTGAGAGAGAAATAGGCTTGTCCAAAGGTGACTGAGTTCATTTTAAGATAAGTACCCAAGGTACCAGCCTAGCACTCTTTAGGAAATGGACAGAAATGGGTAGAGCTCATATGCAGCTCACCAGGTCTCTTTTAGACTTAAGTCTCTAGGAGTCCAGAAACTCTTGCTGTGGTCTTAACATCCTGCTCAGAAGTTTCTGCACGATACTCTTTTGTTAGGTCTTGGTTACACAGAATGATGATCAGAAGCTGCTGGGCTTCTTGTGAAGGCGGGTGCACAAAATACCCCAGTGTGAGCTTCCTATGGTGTGGGAAAGAGGCCCGCCAAGCTTTACTCAGCCTCTCAGTCACTGCTGAGAGGAGACTGACAAAGCAAACGGCCTTGGAGCTGCAATGCTCTGAATCTGCTGTGGAAGAGTCCAATACTGCAGAATGCGGAAAGCATCTTCCTAGCTCCCTCTGTGCTTGGTCTCGGACACGGTGAGGCACAGTTGCAATTTCAGAAGAGCGTTGTCATCATTTTATCGCTCTCTATGAAAAGGAACTTTTCTGACTTGTAGGTTAAGTGAAGCCATAGTGTGTTTCTTTTAGAGAGAAATTCAAGTCTCTCATTTTGCCTCCTGGGTAGAAATAATGTCGCATTACAGAATTAAATTAGATCAACATATTATTAAAACAGTTTTGCTTCCTTGTAACCTTAAATGGAATGAGCTAATAAAGCATTAGATTACCATCTTATGAAATAAAGATTTTTCTAAACTTTTAGCATGTATTTAAGTTTCTTTTTGTACTTGTAGTCAACATAAATGACAAGTGTGCTAGCCACGTAAGTTCTTAGATCCTTCAAATTTTAGTAGACTAAGAATGGAGAGCCTTCCTTCTGAGGTTGTTTTTCTTTTCTAGAAAATGACTTAATAACCCTGGCAGAATGGTGAGAATAATGTTTGAGGCCTTGTTAGAGGGTAAACGATGGGAAGATTTGTTATCCATTTTCAATTTCCTGCAAGCTGGATGGTCTTACGTAATTAGATTCACATGCAAAACATAACCACCATATGCACACAGCAGTATTCATGGCAAAAGGTCCCTGGTGTGCTGCAAACGATGTAAGTGTGCGCAGGTAGACATACGTGTCATACCTGTACGCTTCTGAATAATGCAAAGAAAATAATGTGCATTTATAAAGTGTATCCTTAGTTTCTAAGCACACACACAATAAAAAGGAAATGGTCTTAAAAGCTTCCATTAATTGGAAAGATTCTCCTAGCTGTGGCAGAAGTAAAGATGAGAAAGAAGCCTAACCGGAGCCTGTAGGATAATTTGAAACAAATGGAGCTTTTCTTTAGAGTAGCCTGTGTATGTAAGGATGCCTAGGATGAATTAGTGATTTTTACCTTAGGTATTTAATCTGCAAAATGTTTTTTTTTTCAGTTATTTTCAAATTTCAAAGTTCTAGTTATGCTTCAGAAGATATAAACACAAGTGCCAGAATATGTTAAAACTGTGGTTGAATTCCTGCAGTGAACTTCAGTGAGTAGGCAGCTCTAAAGAACCCCTGAACTGAAGGGATACTTAACCAAAGAGCTCAGGCAAACAGATTTGCAAAGAAGAGTATAAAAAATCCACCCTGTGGGTACAGATCCTTAACAGCTCATCCACTGTGATACTACACAGATATTTGTTCGATAGGTCTGTTCCCCAAGCCAGGAATCTTATTTCTTTGACCTAATTTGCAATTTGTTTCTCATCAAATGCATTGTCATTTCCTTAAATTTTTTTCAAGGTTTGATCTGATTTATTTGAAAATCCTGCGGATAATTTAGGTCTGAATCCTTACAGTTGGATGTATAAGCATTTGCTAACAACAGGCAGATTTCTTTTGCCATCAGTTTGGAGTATACTCTTGTTAGGTGTAGGCTTAGAGCATTTTGAAAAGTTGAAAATATATGAGCAAAGCACCTCTGATTACGGAGAAATTTGCAGTCTCATAGTAAGGGAAAAAGTTATATATCTTATTTAAATATAAATATCTATTTCGAATTATTGTTGGCATTTTGACATCATATTCTGACCCCAGAATGCAATCTTTTGCTGCCTTCATTGCTGCTATTACATTAAAGTGCTATTTAATGTACTATGCAGATGAAGATTGTTTAAAGAGCTTTTTAATAATAGCTGGATTAATCGCAAAATCACAGGAAAAGGCTACATGTCTTCTTAAGCTTGCAGGTAGCAAGTAACTAACTTGCAGATTAATAAAGTAAGGTTCTTTGTTTAATAGATCTAGTAAGCAAACATTTTGCTCTCTAAATGTGTTCCATGTACTGCCAAGTTCAGAGTAAAAGAAACGTGCATGACGCTCCTGTATGGAGCACACATTGTCACAGGACGTGGCTTCCTCGTGAAGGATGCATGTTTCTGCTGAAGGAATTGGAGATGAGCTCTGTACGTTTTTAATTCAGATACCAAATATTACCAGATACATAATACCACAAATTTTATAGGGACAGATATCTCAGCAAATCTGAAAAACACTGCAATTGGGCAGTGTTTTCTAAAACTGTTATTGAAGACATCTTTGGATTATTTTTAAGTGCTCTCATTTTATGTATTTAAAATAAGATAGATTATTGCTTTACTGCTTTACTAGTTACAAGTGGGATATTGTTTACAGAGGGAAGGAGAACACTAGGGTCATCTGGTAGATTTGAGTGTTAAACATTCAAAATCATTAGTTACAAGTTTTTTTTTTCTCTGGATGTCAGTGATACAACTACTAGTTTTCATTACTTTCATTCTTATAGCTTGTGCTTCATTGTTACAAGCTGCTTCATCTCATATCTGCCCTTGGATCTCCCTTTTGGCAGTAGAGCAGATGTGCTAGAGACTGAGGAGGAGAAGTGTCAGAGCTAAACTCAATTATTTAGCAATCTCAGTAGCACAGCTGCTTGCGGAAATAGTTTTAGCTTTGCATAATGGAATTTCATTAAAAGTAAAATATAAAAATATATTAATTTTGACACCATTTTGTTTCAAAGAAGAAGTGAAAATAGGGAGTTCTGATAAACTGACAGGGTCCGTTTTCTGGCTGGCACAAGTCTAAGTTTTCAGAGCAACCTTGCTGTTTTACTTTTTAAACCTTATGTTGCATTGTAATTCACAATTCCAAGCATCATAATCAAAATAAAATATTTATATTCCTCTGCTGTTTTTCCACAACTCATCCATGCTTAAGTATCATTCTTTTTCTCACAAGTTTTATATACATATAGAGTATCGCTGTCCTGCAGGGATAAAGGTGGTGGAGCCTGGTGGTTATTCCTGTCATTTTGCAGTAGGATTAAATTAGGAGGCTAGAGGACAACTTTGTAAGAAACATTTATCATTAATAAATTGGCCTTTAACTAACCAAATTGGCCTTTTCAAGTCTGATTTAGTTCACAGTCAGAATATTGAGGTCAACAGGATATTTCAGTTCTTGATAATATTGGTAATATTGCAGTCCTCCCATAAATTGTCATTTTGCCATAAGTCCTTATTCTGCCACAAAGATATGACCCAGACTGCAGTTAAATATTTCATCCGTCATGAGATTTGATCTATCATTAAAAACTGTCTTTAGCTACCGCTTTTGAAGTATACTTAGATTTAAAGTGATAGGAAGTGTGTTTTTTTTTTCTTCCTAGCACAGTAATGAAGTATGAACTTAGATTTGTTTTGAAATGATCTCCCAAAACTTGTAGGTACTGGTAGTTAGTCTTGTCCATGGGAGCTAGCTGTTAGATGTAACTATATTATTGTGGCTTTTGCCAGTCTTTTTGATACTCTGTTCTGTGGTGAGTATTTCTTAATATACAGAGATGTAGCAGCTATATCTCCAGGCTGTGATTACTGCAAACCCTTAAAGCCCAAGCAATTTTATATTCTGTTCAAAGGTTTTAGGTTTTGATATCATTAAATAGTTCAATACTTCCTTTCCCTTTACAAATACAGCCTCACACCGCCAACTTTCTTGGACTGTGATGACCAGTTCTAATGTACTTTCAAATAGCTTATGTAGGACTTCATTAATTTTAATTTCAATGTCCACCTACTATCTAATAATTTAAATACATTTTAATGAATTTAATGGGATCTTGTTTTTATTTATATGGTGTATACCACTGAATCTACGCTTAGTGTTTTTTAGGAAAGATTTTCTACTTTGCCAGTTTGTGATGATTAAATTATGTGCTTATATAGATCATTGTTAGAAAGATCTAAAGATGCCTGTACTATTTTTATAAAGCCTTATTTATCATATGACACAAGAGGGACTAAATGGAGATGATTTATAGCTCTTGAAAAGATTTGTGAATTTTTATCTGTAAGAGAATAACAAGTAATCATTTCAACAGCAGCAAAAGTGAGGACAAATACCTTGACAAAGGTCAGCTCTCTTTTTGAATTTGTGGCAAGAGAGACGCATTAAATTGGTTCCTCTGCAGATCCCCCCTAGTCAGCAATTTGATAGCGATGGATTTACGGTTCCGCCTCACCAGTGCTTCCCCAGCTGGGGTGACGCTTGCGGAGCTCCAGGGATGCTAGCCGTCTCAGGCTGCTCCAGTCAGCGACTTGGCAAAGAATTTGTACAAATGGTTATGGTTTAATTTTAAGTTCTTTTCAGTGGATGTTGTTGAGCAGTAAGGAGATGGAGAAGCCTTCTTGCTCATGGAGAAGCAAGGAAATGGAGGGTTGTTGCTCTCAGCCCAGTAGAAAGAACTTCAGCTGCCTTTCCTGTGGAGTTTGAAACCTATGGCTTGTCTGTGCTGAAGTTAAGACTCTGAGGTTCTGAGAGGACATTTGCTTTGCTCGCTTGTTTGTGTCGTGGTAGAAAGGGGCTGTGGTAGCTCCTTGTTCCATGCCCAAAGGGAATGGTTTTAGTCCTTCCCCTCTGCTGAGAAATGGCTCTATCTCTGTGGCCTGGACAGAGTGAAGCCCTGCAGAGCTCTTGCCTGCTGAGAAAGGAGGAAGACATAGAGCTGACTGGTTTATAACCATAGCAGAAAAGGTTTTTCATTTTTCTCCCTCGCTGCAAAAATCCCTGGAGAAGCATGCTGCTTGTTCTTCATGTCAGCAAGCAGGGCAGTAACTGTTAGCCCTTTCTGCCAGGGGAAGCAACGTAACTGGGAGTGTTTCTGCTCTGAGTCGAAGGACCCACACCTCCCTCGGGACAGCCTTGTTCTCTGGAGCTTTATCTAACGCATGTCCTGATACAAGGGTTCAGGGGACACGTGGAGTGGACCCCTTCGTTTCTGAACTTGGATCACCAACACACGCTGTTATCAGCAGCTGAACAAAAGCAGGATGTTTGGTGTTGGTGGTGTCTTCTTGTGGACTAGATTTGTGCCTTTTTAATGATCTTGAATGCATCCCTGCTTTTGGTGATAGAAAAAGTTCTAAACATGCTGATAACTTTCTAAGACATGAACTTACTATAGTTTTGTTTTCTGTAAGAAAAATAGGTAAACGTTACTGAGTTTACATCTTTGATGCTCAAGATATAGCTGGAGAAGAAACAAGAAACCTGGCCAATTAATTTCATGGTTTCGTACAATACACGACAGAGAAGTGACCATTACCTTTAGGCCATGGGAGACAAAACAAGCAGAGTCTTTTCACCCAGACCTCTCGCCCAGCCAGTGTGCCCCACTAAGGAGAGTGCTGGAAGAGCACACTGCTCCTCTTCTGTATGGTCTAACAGGTAATTCAAGTCTTCAAATCACGTAAGATCAGTGACCGCATTACAGAATCACAGAATGGCTGAGGTCGGAAGGCATCTCTAGAGATCATCTAGTTCAGCCCCCCTGCTCCAGCAGGGACACCCAGAGCACGTGGCACAGGGTGACATCCAGGCGGGTTGGGAAGATCTCCAGAGAAGGAGACTCCACAGCCTCTCTGGGCAGCCTGTTCCAGGGCTCTGTGACCCTCACAGGAAAGAAGTTCTTCCTCATGTGGAGGTGGAACCTCCTGTGTTTCAACTTGTACCCATTACCCCTTGTCCTGTCACTGGCTGCCACAGAGAAGAGCCTGGCCCCATCCTCCCTACCTTCTCCCCTGAGGTACTTGTGCATGCTGATCAGATCTCCTCTCAATCTACTCCTCTCTAGGCTCAACAGACCCAGTTCACTTAGTCTTTCCCTTAATCCTCTTCCTTGCTCTTCATTGCATTAAGCTCTGTTGAGTTTTCACAGACACTGGCTGTTAGTATCCTCCGCATATGCCTCTGTTATGCATGTGCTCCGAAGGAGACTTTCCCTAATTAAATTGTGCTGGCTTTTTAGAAATTGAGCCAAAATGAATGCAGTGCTTTAGAAATATGAGGAGATAGGCATACAGATACCCCAAAGAAGAGCTAGATATCTATAAACACAATCAATGAAAAAAGAAAGAATTCTCAAAATAATAACAGGAATATACATATATGAATTCCTGTATGCCCTGACAATTATTTTTGAAAGATATATTTTATGCTGAGTTTATTAGTGTGTTTGTAAAAACAACAATAAGAAAAGCAGGGATGCATTCTCATGCTAAGGAGATGTTTTCCCACCTGAACACTAGAAGTAAACTATTAACTTGATTATAATTCTACCCATGAAGGTTGGGAATCACTGCATCTTTTAGTTCAGTTGAAAACGTGTCTTTATTGTCTGCTATTCCAGACATTAAAGCAGCCGAATGAGGCTCTCCATCTCCCCATTCCCCTTCCCTGAGGCCTGGTTTACTCTCTTCTACTCCCTCCATTTCTTCCCCAAAGCACCAAAACGTTTCCTTCTGTTGAATGAGTTCTAACAGAGAGCGAAAAAGAAGAAAAATAGTTGAAAAAAAAAAAATGTAAAAAAGAATAAATAACAGGAAGCAAAGTTTTCTGAAGACCTTCCCAGTACGTTATTCAGCCATGCTCTCATAATCCTCCCAAATCTAATATAGTCTCTAATTTGACCAGGTTGTATTCTTTATTGTTAAAATACTTCTTTGCAATTTTGAAGTTATTTGGAGATGGTATTAAAAACATCAAAACATCAAAAATGGTTCAGGTGCCATGGGTCTCACAAAATCAACCAGTAATTTAAATGTTAAAAAAAAAAAAAAAAACAAATGTACTTTGTGTTATTTCTAAAAAAAAATCCTTTCTACCTGAAGTATGGGATTTCTGAGTAATTAGGTTCCAGTGGAGAGGTTGTGTTCTTCATGCTTTTAGGTGACTTTGAAAGTCTCAGCTTATTAAGCTAGAATCTTCATTTTTCCTCTTCTTTCAAGACAGTGCAGAGAAACTGCTTTACGAGCTCATCTACAAAGGTAGGCTTTATAGAAATAATATAAAAAAGAAAGCAAAAAAATTAAGAAGAACGCAGTCATATTACTTAATTGTGTTCTCAAACACTTTACAGTTATTTTGTACGCTCTGTGAAGTCGTTCTTTCCTGAGGATGAAATCTACTTCAAAATACATTTTCTGATAGCCCAAAAGTGCCAAGATGCATCATGTGTGTACCTTTATTTTTGCAGAATTTCAATCTCAGAAGTACTATGATACATATTCTCAAGTGATGGTCAAACCTGGTGTAAAACTGTGCTTTTTTGTGTGTAGATTTTATTTGTTTTCTGCTCTTAACAGGATAATAGCAGGTCCCAGTGCAGAGCGTTGGTAAACGTTAGGTGGACTGAGTTCATATATGTGCATTAGGTAAATGCTTGTGCAGAAAGCATGCATGAACCTAATGGGAGCTCATTCCATACGTTGCAAAGTTCCTGTTAATTATAACTGAAGCCCCATAGGCACTTCTTGAGCTGGTTGACACAGTGGGAAAGAGGAGACCATCCTCTGCCTTTACAGATGTTCACTGTGAAACTGTTAGTGAACGAGTGGCTAAACTGCCATGCACTTCAGCAGGCAAGGTCTTACTTGCATACAGTATCAAATTATTGAGACTAAACAGGGAAACCTGTATCTATCCACATTAGGAGAAGCTGTGAGGAGGGGCTGCTCACTTTGCTTTATTTTTCTTACATAACTGTAAGCCTAGGAACCCAGAGGTCTTTACCCCTGGTATTTCTAGGCTCAAGTCCCTTTTTGCGACCTTGGCTTGTGCAAACGGCCTTCCAGATACTCCCTGCTCTTGGGAAACCTTAAGAAGGAGCCAGAGGGGAGGCCAAGCGTGCGCCGATGCCCTCGGGTGTCCCGCACGGGTGGGCCGTGTGGGTGCTGCGCGGGGCCCATAGCCCTGGTCAGGTTCGGTCGGGATAGCGGAGCAGGAGCAGCGGCCACGTCTGGCACCCGGGCGGTGACGGTGTGGCCAGGCCACGCCGGCCGCAAACACCGCGCTGGCCCCAGACACCGCGGCAGCCTGTCCACCCCCTCTGAGCAGCCTCTTCCCGCTCCCAACAGACAGCGGAGCAGCCGCGGGGCAGCGCAAAGGAGCCCGGTAAAATGGGAAGAGAGGGAGTTAGCTCCTGGGCCTGTAGGCGTTAGCGCGCAGGCCTACAGGACTTGGAGTTGTCACAGGAGTCTCTAGTTAATGAGTTAGTACCTATATACATACATATATATAGATAGATACTCACAAATATCTATGGCTGTCTTGAATAGCATGAATTCATCCAGGCTATAGCGTTCTTTGTGCCACTACCACTGATTTAAAGGGCCTTTGTATAACCCGGTCTGTCCTCACCTCTCAACTGTGATGGTGAAATAGTTTGTGCAGCCAAAGGGTGAACTGGAAGGTGCTGGGGGATTAAGAATATCTTAATTTCTTATGTACATAAAAAGCAGCACAGGGTAGGAGTGAACAGTTAGTATGCTGCTGATGCAGACCGTAATGTTTCTGTAACTTCATTTCGATAAATTGATGAAGTTACCTGGCAAGATACTGTAATATTAGCATTTCAAACAAACAAACAAACAAACAATCAAACGGGTTCCAGGATAGAATGGCTGTGGCTTAACAACCGGTCGTTGTGTATGATCTATGGCAGTTATGATATTGTCTCTTTCCACCAAAGATCCAGTTTTTGTATTTCAGATTGCAAAAAGTTAATTTGGTTCCAAAACATCAGAGATCCCTAGGTTCTTACTACTTACATTTATGGAAGAAAAATAAAGCAAACTGATTAGATCCTCCATATAACTTGTTCTAATGTGGAATATAATAGACACTATGGCAAAATAGCACATTTATACATCTAATTTAAAATACCTCTAGTCAATCTGTGGTATTCCTGGTTGCAGAAGATCGAATTCAGTCATGTGTATAGCTTTTAAATAGGTTAGATAATTATATTCCACTATTAATTACTTCTGATGAAAGCTCATGCTTCAGCATGTAAACTGCTTACCTCTGGGAGCTGCGGAGACAAACTTGCAATTCGTGTGGAGTGTTTGTTTTTGCTGTATGGTACTTCTGCGCTCTCTCCAAAGCTGTGGAGAACGGAAGCTGTGTGCAGACTGACTCAGACAAGGCAGGGATATCACATGGCGAAATTTTGGTTATTAATTGGTCTTCTGCTGTTCCCCAGTCCATGTTTAAAACAAAATACAGAATCCTCCAGGTCTCACAGCACCCAGTGAGCCCATCTTTGCTGTGCTTTTTTCTGTCTGCTATAACATATGAAAAAACAAATGCATAATTTATGCTGTACTTTTGCATATCAAGGAATTGTTTCTGTAAGTTGAAAACCTAAAATTTTTTAATGTTTTTAAAACTGATTGTGACTACAGTGCTAAATTGCTGTGTAGCGTAGCTGGATTTGTTGCCCAACAGTACTTTAGTGAACACACAAAATTTTCTAAACACATTTTACTTTCTTGTCTGTGCAAGAGGAATAAACTAGTACAACATAAGATGCCACTCTGGACATTTTATTAAAAGGAGCACAAAAAGTACATAGACACTTTTATTCTTTTATTCTGTAATAAGAATAATAACCAATTGGAAAGCACACGCTGATCCTCCCACTCTTTTTTTGTTATTAAAAGCATTAAAGTGCCATTTTTATTTAGGCTCGTTGCTCTTAGCTGTGTGTTTCAGCCTCAGTGTGATAACTGTAAAGGCCCTAACTTCTGCTTTTTACTGTTGTACTACTATGTGCCTGTGAATGGCACATGGCATCCCTCTTTTGCCCTCATACCTCTTAAAAAGGCTTTTGGATGCATGTTTAATAGAGGGCCTGAAAAAGATGAATTGATTTAGCACTTTGGCAATACTGTGTATTACTCTTCTAACAACATATTTTACAGTTGCGTGGTTTAAGCCGTCAGCTGTAAGATTCAGCTTTAGTATTGCTGCTAAATAAAGTATACTGGACTTTATCATGAGCTATGTGACATGATTTTGGAACAAGATACTGACTTCTTGCACAGGGAAGCTGTTGTTCATAGGTAAATCAGGCTGAATAAAAAATAGTAATGATAGTCCTAAAATAACGCAATAAAATAAATGAGTGATATTATCTCTTCTGAATGTTATGTAAAGATGACTGGACTTTCTGTGCTATTTTCACTTAGTGCTTTAGTGCAAAGCAATGTATGTACCCACTAAATTTAGGCAACCAAATATACACGTGGCACTAGGTTTCATCTGCAAACTGTATCCACAACATCTAGCCTGTCATTATCCTCTTGTCATATGGATCCTGTTTGACCCATATGTGTTTAGTATTTGCTTTAAAAGTAGTAACATGCACTTATCAAGGAAAACCCACTGAAAATTGTAAAGCCATCTTATTTTATAGTTGCATAGTAGCAAGCAATGCTGGGGGCACAGTTTTAGGAAAGCAGGATGAATTCCATGTGGATTCTGTCAATGCAGGGATTCAGTCATTAGTGCACTTGGACTTCCTTCCTTCCCTTAGATGGTATGTTGTCTTGGCATCACTTAGGTGCAAGACTTGAAGCTAAGTTATATTTTTCCTTCATGTACTCTTTAAAAGTGCTGTTAAAGTGCTCAGTAGAAAAGATCACATACTTCTTTCTCTTCTCATACCAGTCAGTGCAAGACTGGTTTGCATTTGATGATTTATTCAACAAAAAGAACACTATCTTCAATATGTCCCACCCAGTTAATTATAGGCCAGTGCAAAATCTTCCATTTTTGAAAAAAGCTATAAAATGGTCTGCAAAAACCTGCTGTGAGGATCATCTGTCTACTCCAAATATTCTGCACCTGGATCCAGGGCAGACATGAAGCAGGGTTGGTACTAGTGGTGTTGCTCTGTGTTGATGTTGGCGGATGAAAGACGGACAGCAGCTCTCCTGTCCACAGAAACCTGAGGTGCTTGTGAATTCTTTCTTGCTTAGCTGAGTGCTATTGCAGTTGTTCCTGATGGGACAAAAAAATGCTGAAGACAGAATATGTCTCCTCCACTGAACTTTTTGTTTGAGGTGTTGGACACAGAGTGTTCTTCTCCTGTCAGTGAATTTATCCATTCATCCACTGGGAGAAAGCAGCAGTATGTAGCTGACCTGCACCTGCTTTGTCCCATGGACGAGTGGGAATATTAAATGTATTTGTCCCATTCTGGGGGCAAAAGACAAAAAGCACACAAGTGGCCTGTGGCTACCGAAAGACAAAAAGCACACAAGTGGCCTGTGGCTGCCGAAAAGATTCAGCTGTTAGTGGCTGCTGGATATACAAATATATAAGACAATACAATGTAATTGTGTATACTTGTAACAGTGTATGTGTACACACATCCATATTCATACACACCTGTGAGTTCTTGCAAAACAGAAAAGGAAAAAAAAATCCAAATGAGTGCAGCTAACTCGCAATGCTTCCAAAAGTTGTCTGTGTAGTTTGGGAGGCAGAGCTGCTTAAGAATCTGCCTGAAGGAGGACTTAGAAACTTGAAGGTTAAGCACCTAGACAAGTACAAATACCCCTCATGTACTTGTAATATGTCTATTTAAAATAATAATGCTTTACTCAGTAAATATTCCGTGACTGATGAGGCAGCTCTTTTCATTGTGAAGCAAACTTAATAATAAAAAAAATCTCTGAAAAGCTAATTGCCTTCTGGCAAATTGCTGTTTAAGTAAGACTTGCGGTTGCAAGAGAATTAGGGAGGATTCAGTGCCTTAAGATTCTCAGCGCAGCGTATGCGCTAACACACTGTGCAGGTAGAATTCCGCTCCATACTGGATGGTAACGTATAGACTGGCTTGTCCTCTGAGACTAGTTCGCATGCAGTTGCTGGTACCGCGCTGCTCAGCAGCCGCTGCAGATAAGAATGAGTGATGATGCCCTAGATTTTAATGGAAATTTTAGAGCGCGTGCAGCAGTAGGGTGCAGTCTTCAGCAGAGAAAAACGAGCTGACTCGCAGGCATGAGAGGTCATCAAGAAAGATAAAGAAATAGGACATATACTCCAGGCTAGGCAAGGCTTTTTAAAGGATATTATGGAAATGAGCAAGAACCAATTTAATTTTTATAATGCCACTCCATTTAACAGTAAAATACAAGGTCAAGGTACTGTGTTTTTCATAACAATTCAAGAATGAGAGTTTTCTTTTTGTTGGAACCATTGAACGTTTGTATAGCAAGGACTGAATGTGACAAAGAATTGAATTTGGACTTGGAAGCTTCAAAATTATGTTGCAGCTCTTCCCTAAAGCAAATTAAAGACAAAGAGCCATTTTTATGCTGACCAACAAATTTATTTTCTCTTTTTAAAATTAGCTTGATCCTTGAACAGTAATATATCTTGTTTTTAAGTAGAGATATATAGAAAGTAGATATATATATATTCATGCAGCCAGTTGAAAAGAACTCCCTTTGCAGTAAAATCTCAGCACTCCAGTCCTAGTGCAATACGTTTTACCCATTAAATGTGAGCCTTTACAACACACGAGGTCTGCGATACTGTCAGGACTTTTTGAAATGATGATGAATAGATAGATTTTTTTTTCCCCAAGAATCCTCTTGCAAACATTTTATTTTTAATGAGGAAAAATGGTGCTGTATCTCTCTCTCTTACGTAAGTATATAAAAATAAAAATTGGATTGGAAATTTTCCAGATGGGTTCATCTTAGCAGGGGGCGAAACAGCACAGATTCAGGAAAATACTTAAGGTTTTCTTTTTTTTTTTTTTCCCCTTTTTAAGACAAAACTTAGGCTTATTGTGAGTCTTAGTTTGCAAATATTGTGTGAAGTATGAGCGATGAGCAGATTTTCTAGAGAGACAGATGTGCTCCTGGTTGAGTCTTTGGCAGATTCCCCTCCCAGCGAGAGTAGTGTTTGGGAGAGATACCCCTTGGAGCCATCGTGGGTGTCAGCACTGCCCTGGGGCCGTTCCTGGGGCTGCCTAGATTTACCTGGAGAGGTTTTACTGTGTTTTTGCTTAAAGTGGGCTGCAGTTCTCAGGATGATCAAGTTCTGCTGATCCAGAGCCTTTTCCCAGTTGAGTACCTTAGCCTGAACCTACCTGGTCCTGAAATCAGACTGATTTTGGAAGAAGCCGTATTGCAGAATCACACAGAATCACAGAGTGGTTGAGGCTGGAAGGCACCTCTAGAGATCACCTAGTCCAATGCCCCTGCTCCAGCAGGGACACCCAGAGCACGTGGCACAGGGTGGCATCCAGGCGGGTTTGGAAGATCTCCAGAGAAGGAGACTCCACAGCCTCTCTGGGCAGCCTGTGCCAGGGCTCTGGCACCCTCACAGGAAAGAAGTTCTTCCTCACTTGGAGGTGGAACTGCCTGTGGTTCAACTTGTCCTGTCACTGGCCCCCACCGAAGAGAGTTCGGCCCCATCCTCTTTGCATTCTCCCCTCAGGTACTTGTACCTGTTGATCAGATCCCCTCTCAATTTTCTCCAGACTAAACAGGCCCAGCTCGCTTAGCTTTATGTAATGTTTTTACTGTCTTTTGTAGGGTAATACTAGCCTTGGACTCGCACCAGGCTGCCGGCCAGGTTTTATGAGGACGCTGCGTGGCGCCTCGCAGCTCCCGGGTGTAGCGGCCGCCTCGGGGCCTGTGGCAGCCGCAGAGCAGCGTGCGGCCCTGGTGCCCCGTCCAGCAACAGCCTCCCGGGGAGCGGGAGGCCGTTTGGTGACGTCTCATTCCAGCCAGAAGTAGGAGAGCAAAAACAAGATAATTCTAATCGGGTGTTATTTTTAGGCACCTAGAAAGTTTGGAATTTAGACTGAAACGTATTTATTTTGAATTCTTTCATCCTCCTTTAATCATCTGTCTGGCTATCACGGTTGTGATGCAAATACTTTTATATTTAATGGCGGGGGGAACGGGAGGAAGGGAAAAAAGGGTGATGGTAGAAAAGAAGGACACGAGCAGAAATGAAGCAGCCGTCCCAGCTGGTCAGAGCCCCAGTGAAGCTGCATGTTGTGAGGCCAAGGAACACCGCAAGGGCTTAGCTTTTGTTTTTGACAAATTTCATAATTAACAATGGTCTTTTTTGTCAATGGGGATACTAGAGATAGGGGGTTCCTTGTGTATTTTAAGGACTCTTTTTACATCCGTGATCAGATTTTACAAGTGCCTACTAAGAGTCCATGGGTCTGTGAAGTAGAACTGAAGCTAGTTATTGAGATTAGTTTTAATAGCTATAAATTCTAGGCTTTTTTTTCCCCCATATTTTTCAGAAAACAACATAGCTAGTGAGTATGAGAAAAAGGAATAGGAATAGCACTGAGGTAGGATAGCTGGATGCAGATAAAATTTCTTTCACAGAATGAAGGGAAAAGAGTCTCTGGAATAAAAACAAGGATTAAAAAGTTAAATATACCCTGTTCACTTCTTAAGAAGTACAGCTAATTGAATATGCATCAGAGCAGTTAAGTAGTAGGATAGAGTACAGAAGTTTAAACATTTTAATAGTGAGATTCAGAGGTTAAAAATGAAATAAAGGTATCTGGAAGCTGCCAGCAATGCTAAATCCCAGACTGCTTTACCTTTATCCAGGTGAGCTTGAGAAATATGGATTTCAGAATAACGTACATTTACAAACATCAGGAAAGATGCATTAATAAAAAATAACAACATACGATCCTTCTAAGTGCAAATGCAGAAACACTTTTTTTTTTTTTTTAAATCAAGTACAATATAGGGGTGCAGCATTTTCAAAGATAATGCACTGCATGGATGAGTGCCCCTTTTAATTGTGAAAATTGTGTAAATCTTATGTTATTCTCTTTTTTAGCATTGGGGAATTTTGAAAATATAGTCAGCTTTTGAAAATAGGTCAGAGAAAATAAGAAATGAAAGGAAAAACTCTAAACTTGCCATTTCCTTTTCTTGAATCTACATAAGTAAACCTTCATAAAGCTTCTCCTAGAGCTTCAGTGTATAAATAAACATAAACACTGAACCAGGCTTTTATTTATTTTGTTTTAAGTGGAACTCATGTGAATTATACTATAATTTGTTTCTAAAATATCAGTGGCCAATATCTGTAAATGTTCAGATTACAGTGCATTTATATGCTATTATGTAAAACTATATACTCTGACAATATACTGTTTTATAACTATATACTGTTCCATAAAATACTCTTATGCTATTCCATAAAATACATTAAAATATTTTCTACAAAAGAGTAATGCAAATGAGATAGCAGTACAAATAGACTTATTCTAACTGGCTTCCCTGAGAGAATAAAATGGGCCTGTTTATTTGCTAACACTGAGTCATGAGTGTGAAAGCCGCTTGCTTTTCATCTGTGCCCCACTTTTTTGTCCCTTGCTCTATCCAGAGTTTTCTCTGAGATGAATGGAAAGAGCGGCTTATCTTTAAAGCCTCGGATATTTACATGCTATTTTTAGCTCAGCACTCCAGCTGAAATGACTTTTCAGAAAGAAAGGTCTCAGCTCGTGGCAGGAGTAAGGACTAAGGAAGTCAGTGGAAAGGGGATGACCGTGACCGTGACGTAGGGGTATGACTCACCGTGGTGTTTTTCTTGGCTTCACTGGGAAGGTCCTTCCATGCTGCCCGACCAGATAAAATGAGGTGATAGCAAATGGAAATGAGCTATAAAAGGAATGGTAATATTTAAAAGATGCTTTTATCAATTCAAAGGGTTTTTTTTTTCCATTTTTAGCTGAAATAAAGCTAAAACATTTCTTCTTCTACTACCACTGAATCAGCTCTCTGTGATTCAGAATTATTCAAATGATTCTAAACCTAATGCTTATTTAATAGGGAAAATAATTCATCTGTCTCTGTTCGGAGCTCTGAATTGCCCTTGCATTTATGAGAGTATAGACTGAGGAAAATATTCTGCTTTTCTCCTTTCTGGGCCTGTAAATGAAGGACATAGACTACAGTGCCTGTTTTTTTAAGTTCTTTTCCCTTGTCAGGTTGCATGTGCCATTTCCATTAAGAATATTTCAAATAACGAAATGGCAACGACACTTTCCTTGACCTGGAGTAGTCTTCTGAAATGCTGTTATGTACCGTTAGGTCTGTTTTTTCTCATACTCTCCTTCTGGGGCTCAAATCCCTCCCTTTGAGGTATTTTCTTTTTGCCTGATTCAAGTTTCTGATGGAGCTGCTGTATGCGGAGGGAAAGAGTATTCTAAGCACGATCTCTGTCTAAAGGAATTGTGGTGTCTGGTGTCTCTAGAGTATCTTGAAGAGTTTACATTATTTACAGAAGCTGTTTTCTCATTTAAAACCCCATTGTGTTATGCATGTTATCACTGACAACCCTTCTGGGAAGTATGCTCCTGCCATCATTTGCGTGTGGTTATTTACTTAGGCAAGCAGGTATCTTCTTCGTTCACCATCAGAGGAATGAATTATGTGACTTAAGTCTTTATTGATTTCCTATGAACTAATGTATCACTTCTGGCTAGTATCAGGGAAAGTTTTATTTGACATAATTTGCTGCACACAATCCTTTGTGCTACAGGGGGTCTAGAGTAAGTAAAAGTGTGTCTCATCCTTCTGCAAGGTGTGCACAAATGAGACTTCTTTCTGGTGAAGACCTAATTTTTCATAAAAGAAGCTTTGCAGACCTCAGTGAATCTAGGCTGTTCTTATCTCCATTTTGCAGATGATTGTTTTTTTTTTTCCTCACTGGAACTCCCTGCAGCTTTCTTTCTGTATGGGGATGACACTAATTTTTAAAGGAAGTTTCATATGAAGTAGTTTGGACTTTCACGGTCAACAGTGTCCTTCACTGGGGAAGTAATCAGGGTTTAGAACATACGTGTCATGCAAAGTCACCTCCATTGCCTTGGTGCTAGTTATCACAGAAAATAAATTCTACCATTATAATAATATTGTTATAAACTGTATTCACAATATGTTAGAATAATCTAATTCATATCGCATAGGCATGTTGTTTTCATTTTTAGAAGATACAACAGCCCCTTTTTGAATGTCATTGTAATGAGCTTTAAATGGCACTTTCTTCTTACTCCTATGCTAGTCTTTTCTAAACATGGAACACAACAGTCACATACATGTTTAAATCACAGTTTTAGGAACCTGCAATTTAGCAGACATTATATACGGTTCTTAGAAAGTGACAAGGACTCTTATTTTTACTTAATTATACATGTAATTCTCCCCTGCAACTTTACTTGATGGAAGTACCCCCTCTTTTCCCTCTCTGTACTGCTGTCAACGTTCATGATCCAAGGATGCTGAACATGCTGAAAAATTTACACATTTCAACTCCTGCTTTATTTGTATGCATGGATCAGATCTCTAGTAAACCTCTACAACATTCTTAAGTAAAGAAAAGCCTTGCTATCAACATTTTTTAGCTAGTGCTCATAGCCAGACCTTGAAATAAATCCACATCCTCAGAAAGAGGACTACTGTTTCCTGAGGTGGCTTTCAGGCCAGGTCTTGTGCCTCATACCTCCTCTTCCTTAGTCTAGTAATACTGTGATTTTGGGTAATATTTTTCAATAGCTTTGGTGCCACTATTTCAATATTATGACTAGTTGAAGAGGCGAGAAGGGATGAAGAGTTAATTATTGGCTAGCTGAGAGTACCCAGTTACTCCAACTGTTTTGGTTTTGGTGGACTTATTTGTGATTGTTACAGTGCACAATATATTGTTTTGTTGCTAAAAGCAATTCTTCCATTTTTGTTTCCAGGCCTTGTTATCTAAATCTGTCTGCTTTTTTTCACTTCAGAGACGAAGATACCTGTTTTCCACGGAAAGCAAATGTTCCCGATAAACATACTGATTCATGTTTTGAAAATGTACTGAGGAAAAATATGTTAACATTAACTATGCAATGAACATAAGTTCCTGAAAATCATATTATGTTTATAATAACAGCCACTTTGAAGCAAGTTGATGAATTTAGCAATCAGAAATGAAATTATAGGAATATGTAAATCAGATATCCCTTGAGTAGCAACACATCCACGCCTAGGAAAGCATTTAAATAAAGACTTTGAATTAATAAAAGATAGACCCAAATGCTATAGTTATCTCCCTAAGAACCAGCAAGATGGATATACGAGCTAAGTCTATTAGAAATTGAAGCATGCAAAACGTAGTAGATAAAGCGAGTCATCTCTCATGGCTGTTGTAAAGCTAGCTTCCTTAAATTAATACTCCTCAAATAAAAATTAAAACCTCTCCTAAAAAAAAAAAGCACCAAATCAGCTAAAGCAAGAGGGGAAGAACCCAGAGAAGGCAGTGCAAGGAAAGGTGAGGAAAGGACAGAGAGAACGAACACAGCGATGATGGCTTGCAGCCCCAGCGTTGTGTGCCTGCTCCTGGAACCCTCCTGTGCTCCGAGGCTCAGGGCAAGCACTAATTTAACCTTGTCAGGAGGAGGAGAGACAATTAGTTATTGCCACCAGAGTCCTCAGGTAAATGATTTAGTAGGCAATTCTGGGGCTTAAAGTCTGATTCTTAAGGTCAGGATACTACTTTTTGCTGAAGACAGGGAAATAACTTGGATTTTTCCCCCTTTTTGAAAAGTGAGTAATACTGCTAGGGTTGACTGATGTTGTTTCTCTTTTCAATTCAAATTGGAATTTCAGGCAAAAATTGATGTTTTTGCCTATGGAATCTCTTTGAGCCAGAATCTGTGCCTTCCTCGGGTATTACGTAATGCAAGGCTGTAATGCAAAGAGATGAAACATGTAATTATTAAGTGCTCCTGCACAGTGTACCTCATATTGCTTTGCTTTCTTTGTACTTAAAGCTCTCTGTGCATGAACAAGCCCAACATAAGTGAGCGTTTCAGCTCTCACAGTAATTGTTCGCAAGAGGGAAAGCATTATGACTTCATGCTATATGTTGGGCAGGGTAAATTTATTCTTTTTTTACTTGCTACAGTTCAAGGCAAGTCAGCACAAGAAGGGTGCACTTGACCACCAGTCCAAATCTTTTTGCCATTCATTGTTCTTGTAAGAGGACCCAGTATGATTGCTTAAGCTTAGTCCTGCGTTGTTCTCTCTTATCTAGTACGTGAAGAATTTTGCACAGTTTCCATTGAATAAAAAATTATCCAGCAACATTTCTCATGCCTGTCAAAAAGAATTTTTAGTATTAGTGATGCAGAAAAAATATTTCATGCATAGAGTGAGATTTTTTGAGGGAAAAAAATGTATATACTGTTCTATCTTGCTTTAAATGAATCATAAAAGATGTGGATGAAAACTCAGAAAGTGAGGGTTATATAAATAGTATCCTGAATGTTTGAAAGGGGCAAAGTATCTGCAGTAGTTTGTCTTAATGGGAGGCTATAAATGTCTAGCACCACAAAGTCAATATATGTATAGCTTGTTCAGTGGTTCTAGTCCGCTGTAAAAGGTATGTCTCCATAGCCAGAGGCACATATAAATGACAATCTAGTGATTTCAAAGTAAAAGAGAAAATATATAACAGCTTAAATATCATGACTAAAGGGAAAACAGAATGTTGAGGGACGTGTGTTTATTCCAGTAATGCTGGAATAAAACTAGGAATGGGATTTAGAACGCGTAGATTTCCATAGGAAAGCAAATACAAGACTTCTTGTCTGTGAAGTACAATAGGTACATGGGAAAGACCTTGGCTTAGGCAAGGGTATGGCTCTCATTAATAATAAGGAAGAGCTGTGAAGTAAGCAAATTGTATTATATATCTATTTTTAATTTTAACACAAACAAAGTGACTTAAATATGGTATAACAATGAAGAACTCTATTCACATTGAGTTGGAATTAAATCACTTATTTAGCTAAAAATGGCGTGTTACTAAGGTAGTTAATTTAATCAGTATTATTGATATCCTTAAAAGCTTAAGAACATGTTTGAAGAAACTAGGCAATGTTGTGATTTTTAATATACTAATGCCTGCTGTGTGAGTAGCTCGATTTGTAATAGCTAAAACAGAGTGAAGACAGAGGACACAGGTTTTCTTATCTTTTCCATTCCTTGTTCAACGATAGCTTTTCAGAAGAGATCAAACATCTAAACATTATAAATCTCAAAAAAATATATAGATCAAACATGGTATCATATTGGGCCTTTATCCTGTTGTTTGTTAGAGGCTGCTTGTTAACATTTTGCTGCTACGTCACCGTAGAAACTGGGGTGTTGGAGTGGCGCAGATTTGTTCCCCAAACTCAGTGAGTGACTTCTTGGGCTTGCAGCTCCATTTTCTGTACTAAACCTGAAGCATTATAGTTACCGTGGATTAGCAGCAAAATATTTGTAGAAAAAGCTCTCCTCTTTCCCTGCAGTATTTCTGTGTCCATTCAGGAATTAAATTAATAACACTGAGAAATAGCAATTTTGTAAGTTGTTTTATAAACACAAAATAAACCTTGAGTCATGTACTTTTCAGTTTAGTACTGAAATGAATTTCATCACAATTTCTTGGCATGCTAAAGAGGAATATGAAATGCAAGTTTAAAGGAAAGGACATAGTTTGTAAGTTATGTCCCACTGGCTATCACAGGAAGGAAGTGCCAATATTTTTTCATTTCCATAGTTAATATATTTTTAAAATAATAAGCAATTAGCTTGATTTTGAAAGTCAACATTTGAAGGTAATACTGTTTATTTAAATATTTGTTAACAAAATAACTGAATCACCAAAGTCACTGTTGGTCTGAACTAATATATTACTATTTTTCCAAATCTTCTAAGGCTCAGCAAATGTATTTTAACTTCTAGTTCAGGCAAGAAAAAGGCAAAAAAACAAAGAGAAAAAAATGTAATGCAGAGATTTTTTTAATATCTTGGGGCAGAGGTAGAACAGAGCTTTTATAACTTTAATTACTGAGCTTAACTTAGCCGTTAAGTTCAGAAGATTTTTAACAGCTGGTTATCAGATAATTCCAAACTCTAAATTGGATCACTTTAAAAGAACAAGGAAATTAAGACAAAACTCGTTAGGGTCTTTGCATTAAGTTCATTACAGTAGGTATATATTAGGGAACATTTCTGTCCCTGACTCTTGAATCCGTGTCTACTTTCTTACCTGGTGTGAATTTAAAAGTCTGAGAAACTTCCATTAGAGGAGAACAAATTTAGGGCAATTTATTTTTATTATGGTGGACAGGGAATCAAACAAAACCTTTCCTTATGCTTCCACAAACCTGATAGCTGTGCTAGTGAAATTCATAGTAACAAGTCTGAGCCCTGGCACAGGCTGCCCAGAGAGGCTGTGGAGTCTCCTTCTCTGGAGATCTTCCCAACCCGCCTGGATGCCACCCTGTGCCACGTGCTCTGGGTGTCCCTGCTGGAGCAGTGGGGTTGGACTGGGTGATCTCTAGAGGTCCCTTCCCACCTCAGTCATCCTGTGGGTCTGCCCTAGCTGCCCCTCGAGAGCTAATTCAAGGTAAATTCAATGGGTATCGAAGAGTTGGAGGCACATCCAGCTCATGCCGGGGCAGGCAGCAGTGACAGCAACTTCGTCAGTGAGATGAAATCCAAAGCTGCTAAGATACTGAAGTATAGCGGGATTGCTGTTGCTTTGAAGGGCAGCAGGCTAGACTAAAGAACATGTATATGGAAAGAATGGTGGCTGTTAATGCCTTGCCTGATGAAATGCATTTGTCCTTATTTCTAGAAGGAAAATGAGCTGTTAAGGGATAAAGTCTGGAAGAAATTAAAGCTTTTAAACACACCTGTGACTCATTTAGACTTAGCAAGTTTTAGCGGGTAGTTTAGGAAATTGTGCATTTCCCTTTATTTTGTTTGTATTTCTTGTTGTGCAATAGCAGTCATGGCTGGACCTTGGGTATTTCTAATAGTGAAACCTTAAAATACAGACAAAATACGCGAAGCAGGACTGAATAGCAGTTTCTGAAGTCTGTCTGACTAAACAGTTTGTCTGTATCTCAAGCAAAATTGGCATTTTCATAATAATTAAATAATAAAATGTCTTGGGCTCATTTTCAAACTGTTGTTTTCACTACAAATAATTCTATGAAGATTTTTAGTTGAATAAAGTAACTGGGATATTTTCCTTTTATTTTCTGGTATTTATCCTTTGCTCAGAGAAGAGATCTTTAGCAGGTTTCTTTTACCCTGGTTTCTTGTGTGTGGTTCATGTACAAACTCTACAACAGACAAACCTGACCCAGTCCTGCTTTGCAGGGAGAATTCAGCCAGAGCCTCTTGTCAGTTCTTTCAAATACTGTTGTTCCTGCAGAGGAGATATTAATATTTGAGCCATAATAACTCTTATCATTCCTGTCAAGAAGAGAACACTTTGCTTGAGCTCCTTAGCAAGCATTGTTTTCAGATTTTTTTCTATTTATTCCAGTCTCTGTTATTATTTTCATATTATTAAATCCATTTAATAATTCACAATAATAAAGATAATAAGGCACACATAACACCAAAGAATCTATAGCTACTTATGATAAAATAAGTAGGACAACTATGTGTATTTTGTGTTGTTAGTATAATCCTAAAAACGTACTAATAAAGTGTCTCCAGATTAAATCTGTATGACTTAACTGCTTGGAAAATTAATTTCTTTCTTATTTTTAATAGAATCTTAAATAGGGGTGCATTCATTATGTACTAGGAAAATGCTGGCAAACATTGTGGTAACCAAATACCAGAAAATTGCAGTGGGGCTAGTTTTCCACCTAATGTTGCCATAGTTCTTTGATTTATATTGCTGCATCTGTGCAGACACCCTCGTGCCAACCTTATGCTTTTACACAGTTTAAGGCAGAAAAGAGATTTATGTAAATGACTGAAGAATAGCTCATTAATGTCAAATTCAAGACTAGAGATTTCTACAACCACTGTGCAGTACATTCCTGAGGTTTTATGATCTGAAGCTTATCCTAAATTAAGGAAAAGCAATATGGTATTTTTTATTGTGCCAGCAAGTGCCTCTGACAGAAATTAGAACCTTGATTGTGTTATTTCATCATGTTCTTATAGGGCTTTTCCATAGCGATAAATTATTGTTGGGCACATTTGTCTGCTACAATAAAAAGAGGAGAGTGTTGGTTAGACTCCTAGTAGAATGGTTTCTGATTAAGTTTAACAGTGAAATGTTGTTTCAGTTGGTGCCGATGGGAAATGAGGTTTCAGAAAGATTTGCATAACAAAAAAGGAGAAATCCTGACATTCTGCTGCTGCCTCCTTTGGCAGTGCCCCGAAGATCTCTGATCCTTGAAACTCTCTGCCTAATGTACATACTTTGGGAAATGAGCCTAAGCAATCAGATTGGTTTCCTTCAAGTCACACTGTTCTTCTTTACCATTTTCACTAGCTCCAAGGATCTGTCTGAACCATTTTTTAATTACCTTTTTATCATAATTCCTGGTCAATGCTTATGAGCGTTGGGAAAGGCTTGAGAATAGAAGATCGTGTGAGGATATGGTGGTGTAATATATTTTGTGTGAAATAGCCTGGCAAATTCTTTAGTTAATTAGATACATTATTGTTCTTTCCTTACAAAAAGGTTAAACATTTTTTTTTGATAGAATTAATGGAACGTGTAACTAACTTCCATACAACTAACTTTACGATGTTGATGTCCATAGATAGGAAAAGTGTAATAATACTAGCACAACATGGATACTGAACTGTTTTATCAAATGACGATTGAAAGAACAAACTCCTGATGTTTCAAATTTAAAATGTACATGAAACCAAGTAATTATGACCTTTTATAATTCTGTAAGCATATTTTATGCCATATAAAATACTGTTTGATGTAGGATTGGGTTGCACAAAATAGATTTTTTGTTAGTTGTTCTTCATAAGATTAAGGCACTGCCAGGTGTCTACATCCACAAGAGGGCCCTGTCATGGCTTCCACGGGAGAGGGAAATTCTGCCAGGGAATCCGTATGAGATAGTTGTATTGTTTAGGACTAGTGTGTTAGTTAGGGTGAAAAATGGACTCGGTGGGGATACACTGCTGCATTTCAGACCCATCTGCTTTACAAGGGGACCCGCACGAACTAGCCCAGTGCCGGCACAGCACTGGCATCTTTAGGGCTGCGCCTCGTGCACCCTGGGCTGTGGAGGCACCTCCCGGGTGTGCGTGTGCCAGCCAGAGGGGCGGGCTGGCCGGCGCCGGCGCTGGCCTGCGTGCTCGCGAGCAGGGGGCCCCCCGGTAGCGACACGCGAGCCTGTGGTTAGCTGGGAAGAGCAAGTCGGAGAGCTGGGCGCGCTCAAGGGAGTCCCCTGGGGTTCACTGGGCTCTGCCTGTGGCGGGCCGCAGGCCGGCACAGGTCTGGCTGGCAGACAGTGTGGAGGAAAGAAAAAAAAAAAGAGTAAAATGGCCACAGGTAGCAAAAACACTGAGAAATTCAAGGAGAAATAACGAGAAGGAAAGCCCGCAGGGGAAGGCAGTAAGAGAAAGGAGAAACAACAGATGTATTTTAGTGATAACTTTTTCCCTTTTAAGAGGTTGCCAAGCCACATTTCTGGTAGGAAGTGAAAGCCCTCACCTGGTGACACTGTGCCTGTAGATGTAGATTCTCTTAGACCTGCAGCTTTCTGATGAAAGCAATCTCGGATGTAATCAGAAATTATTTTCCAAAGCACAACAGTGTTACAAATAACTGTGTTGATTCTGTCACGGGCAGTTGTGATTTGTTTATTGTGATTCACTATAATATGCATTTGTCTCATGCACAGCTTTACCAGCCGCATAGCTATTAATACTGGTGCAGAAACCTCTGAATGTTTGGAGGTGCTGTTGAGATTATGTCCTACATGCATTATGAGGGTTGGAATTAATGCACTAAGTGTCATCTTGGAAATTTACTTGGGAATTTCCTTGGCTTTTTCATTTTTCTCATTTTTTTCAGACTGATCCAAAAATATAGTAAAGCAGCCACTCTTGTGCTCTCATTAGTTACCAGCAAATGTGAGAACAGACATGAAAGACAGTAGTGGGTTAAGTGAGCATTTCCGAACAGCTCCTGTGCCAGGTTGCCTGCCTCTGCAGGAACTGTTGGTTTCAGTGAAGACTTTGATCCACATTTGCCCCATATTCATTTTTTTGGCTTCTATTCCATGTTGTAGTTCTCTGAAATAGGGGTGAATACTTTCTCATTTTATGTAAATCTGTTTGCTAATCCTAGGCAAGTAGTCACTTAATTTCTGCTTATGAATAAAAGGAGTGTCATATGAATGCCTTGGCATTCCTGAGTTTCCATGCTAAGTTAGTTGAGGTCATTATCAAAGTATAAAACCATGGGTACAAGATGTAGAAGTCCCTTAATATTCTGGTGTTGTTTTAGTCTGATACAGTACTTAAACCTTACAGTAATAATATGTCATTTACCATTTACTTATGCTTGGAAGACACAAGAAGGAAAAAATCTAAGTGATGGGTACGGATATTACCATCTTTTCTCTTAGTAGCTAGGTAAATATCAGAGCCTGCTGTGCAATGTTTTGAGAACACAGTGTGCCCACGCTCTCTCCCATCCACCCAAAGCCAGGATTAGCTCTCTGTGTACAGACGACAAGGTCTAGTCTTTTCGGGGCTGGCTGTTCTTTTTCTTTAATATTATCTAAACATCCCGTCGTTCCTCGTTAAGTGCGTTTGCGCGCTGTGCTCCTCACCGAAGCGGCGGGGAGCGCTGTAGTTGCCAGGGCGAGCGTGGGAGGAGGCAGCCCTTGCGGTGGGCCGTGAATCTGAGCGCGGTGCGGCCTGTCGCTGGGCCCTGCGTGTGCAGGAGCGAAAGGCCGAGCGCCACCCGGGAGGCGGGTTCAGCATCCACGTGCCCCAGACCGGAGAGGCAGCCCCTCGTACGCGGGGTCCCTCCGAGGCTCCTGGCCTCCTGCAGCAGTGTTGAACAGATGGAGAAGCCCTAAGGAACTGTAGCCACTGGCGAGTTTTGCTCCCGGCTGTAGGTTGTGGAGAGTGTGTTTGTGGTCACGGCCTGGGAAGGAAGGGATGTGAGTTTCAGCAACGAACACTTCTGTCCACCTTATCCAAAATATGGTTTAAAAGGCTAAATGTTTTCATGGATTGCTGTACTGTATCCACTATGAAGAATAATTCATGGCTGCCTTTACCACCGAGATGTTTTCCTTCTTCGCTTTGTAAGAAAGACCTGTTACATAATACGATGCAGAATAAATCAGAAGATTGCCTTGGTTAATTTTGTCTTAACTGAAACAAGTGTCAAAATCATATAATAGCTGCCAGATATATATTTTTTTCATGTGTGCTGGGTAGGGAGAGAAACTAATTAAAGATGCTGTGAACTCAGAAAAAGAGCTAGATGACATTATTTATTTAAAGAGGCTTTTAATTAGCATTCAGTTTATAATAACATACTGAATAGTGATTATTTCTCTCATTTTAGAAAAAGATCACTTCTTCCTTCCCCAAATATTGGTTCTAAAAGCTTTGGAATTGGAATTAGAATCTTCCTGCTTTGGTCCATGTTTGTAGTAGTCCAGGTAAACAATCCAGCTATATATATGTTGTAGGAGCTTTCTGTTCTCAGTTTTTCAAAAAGCAGAATGGATTTCACATCCATATAGGTACATGCAAAGCCACAGCTGTTTCAGGTGGTTCACTGGAAATAAGCCACTTTGTGTAATACATTTCTCCTCGGACAGTATACATCTCGCTGTTATGATTTACCTGTGTAATGCTCTTTACTGCAAAATGTAAAGGCTGTAGAAATAAAATCCATGTGAAATACAGTATATACATTAAAAAACTAGATAGTTGTTGGGCATTACCCAAACCCTAGGTGTGCATTTCAAAGACCACTGACTTTTTAGTCTCACAATGATAGAGATTATTTGCGTTTGGACAAACTACCTGAGTAGTACTGGTATATGTAGTAGCAAATCACATGCCAGAAAATAACAACCATTGACATTAAGGTTGGACCATCTATTGTTTCATTAACATTCATCCTCATTACTATGGAGAGACAAGAAAATCTGATACATCAGAGAAAGTAAAGTAAGAAGCTTTTAGGAGTCTCTGGGTCTTATTTAAATTTCTGCTACAGTGCTCTCTTAAAATCCTGCATTTTCCTCAGGCAAAATGGGACACTTTGGGTCAGGAATATCTTTGAGAGTATGTGACAGGACCCTCTGTCCAGGGTCCTCCCAGCATCCAGAAAAAAGATTTTCTGATTTAAAAGCACTAACCTCCTCATCCTAACAAAATGTGCTAAGAAAGGAAAACATTGCTTGGAATGGATTCATATAGGGGCATAAGGCAATGGAAAAGAGACCACTGAAATTGTAAATTAGTCAGTTCCTCATAAATGGAAATACTGTATTTTTGAGATGTAATTGAACTTCCACGTATACTCTAATATCATGAAAAAAGAGACTTCTTGGGAGAAGCTTTGTGTGGATCTTCATATAACTGAACTTCAGGCACCTTCTATTGCGTCTAGCTAATAAAAGATGAATAAGATCCTCCATATTGTGGTCCAGAGGAGACCCTTAATTTCATGCCATGAATTTTATCTACCAATCTACATGTCAGTTAATGTCCTTGTGGCTGTTTCTGTAGCAGCTGCACTTCCCTCAAATCAGTGAAAAATGTCCATGTGAAAAGAGAGCTTAATTTCTTCCCCTATATCTCATTCAACTACAGAAATATTTATTTCAAATCCACTGGCCATTCTCTATAAAAAATATTTTAAAAGTAATTGATAGTACTTATGCCCTTAAGTTTCCTGTGTTAAGGAACTGGGCACAGGAAACAAAACTGAACCCTGGACCTATTAATATGTGCTTGATTCAGAAGAAAAAAATTGAATGAACTTCAAGATCTCATGTTCCATTAAAACTTCCATGAACTAGGAAGCGTGTAATGTTTTAAATGCCTTATTAGGTTGCTAATATTGTACTATTGATGATAATTAATTTATATAACAGTACCTCGAAGGAAAATCATTTAGAAGATTTCTAGTATACCAATAACCAGGTATTTGTATGTAAAGGTGGAAGACGGTAACTGTTTTGAAGAGAGATGCTGTTTTGGAAAGGCAGTGCTGGGTGGTTCGTGGCTGCAGGTGGAGGCTTCTGCCGCAGGCTGGTAACCTGCCTTCCCAGGGCCCACGAGCAGGTAACCGGGACTCCACGTGCCCCAAGGGAGCAGGTGAAAGTGTCCTGCTGTGTAACATGTACTGCTCATGAGCGACAGTCTTCAGGCAAAAATCTAAAATCTGTTCTCAAGAAATTAACTTGGATTTTTTTTTTTCTTTTCCTGGCGTTATCCTTTCCTATGTAGTGATTTTGTTTGTTCTTGGTTATGAAGTCTTTTAGGACCTCCAGTGCACAACAACTTCTGATAAGTCCATCAAATGATGTCTTACCATTTGCATCGTAGGTTCATAATATTTTATTTCCATGTCTAATAGTCCTGTGCTTCATTATATAAAATGTTATGCAAAGGAAAATGTAAACCGCTCACAAATATTCACACATAGATTACTGAGATCGTTTATTGATCCAATTCAGTTATTTATAGCTTTCAGTGAAGCTGAAAGATGCTTGGGTGGGTGACACGAATAAGCCTGGTCTCGGTTGTGACTCCCGTGCATGACACGGGGTTGGTGTGTCAAGGGCTGCTTGGTGTTCACCTCACTGCCCCAGATGCCACATTTCACTTCAAAGCTCTTGTATATCACTGAGTGATCTTCCTGAGGTGCTGAAATCTATCAGGAATATGAATCCCAGAGTGCAGATTGTTGAAGTTATTTCAGTTTGTGCTTATTTTAACAGTACACTGTTGAAAATTATTTTTCACTTCCCTGCATCTTCACTTTAAGGAATATACAAGGAAAATTTACTCGTGCTCTGCCGGTTACTAAGAATATGAAATGATTGCTGTCATTTATGAATATGAACTTTTTTTTGTACAGATATGCAATGTTCAATGTATGAGTGAATGAAGGGAACAGCCTGCGTGATAGTGTTTTAATGATCAAAGGTGTAGAAAATGTATCGTAATGTATTTAATAAAAGTTAATGGTCCATCTTTGTACCTTTTTGTAGTTCTGCATTTTATATTGTGTGAGTACAAGCAATGTAAGTAATACTTCTTAGAACTACAGAACATTCCCAGAACATGAGGGAATGGGTTAAAAAGCTTCTCACAAGTGGAGACAAGTGTATTCTGTAAAGGAAAAGTACTTCAAACAGTCTGTGTTTTTTTTTTTGACATAGCTTATTTATAGTTAGTAGGATCTACAGATTTCACAGTACCTCACAAGCTATTAAACATGATGCAGAAAGAAATTTGTTCACAAGGTGTTTTACTAATCTATCAGAATTTTACTATAATGATGTCCAGCAGACAGGAAAAAAAAAGGCTGTAGAGATGCACTGAATGGTACTTGTTATAAAAACATAAAATACGTCTTTCTGTCTAGCTACCATGGGATTTATGCATTTGGAATTCAGAGGAGAGCAAAAACTTTCACCTCCTTCCATCTGGCCAATATTTGCTGAAGCATTTTGTTTTATGCTTGACATTTTTTATGAATATGTGTATGCATTGGGTATTTTGCAGGAACTTCAGGATGGCATTGGGCGACAGCAAATTGTTGTCAAAACACTGAACGTAACTGGTGAAGAGATTATTGAGCAGTCATCGAGAGCAGATGCTAGTGTGCTGAAGGAACAACTGGGAAGCTTGAATACCCGGTGGCAGGAGCTTTGCAGACAGCTGGTAGAGAAAAAAAAGAGGTGAGTTAAGAGCAAAAATATTCTGAAATGATTTTTGGTTCAGAGTTTGGCCTCTGATTGAAAGATGGAAAGGAACTCTTTTGACTTCTGTAGTTTTTAAAAATGTTCGTAACGAATTAGAAATAATTAAATTTCATTTCCTCAACAATCTGTTTAATACTCTTCTACCAATTTCTATCCAGGACTACCATTCCCTTCCACACTCTGTATTTTTATAATTCCACTGCTAATGTTTAAAAGATAAACAAGTGTACATTATTTCTTGAAAAAAAGCTACAACAGATTGAAGCTCCATTTAGATAATTCAGCTGATTTAGCATTTCAAAGTAATTTCCTGTTTGATAGTATGTCATTAGAATATATATCTGTGCTATTAACAATACCTTAGCTAATTGGTACAGTTAATTGTAATCTGGCTTACTTCTCATATTGATGCTTTTAACATCTGCATTTCATTCAAGTTGGATGAAAAGAATGAATTGGTTAATGCAGTGTTGTTTAGAATCGTGTTCAGATCAACTTGCTTTTCTCCTGTGGTCATAAAATATTGCAGCATTACAGCTACAGATAATACAACAGTGGTTTGATTCTTTTAAAAAAGGGAAATTTTAGTAGAAAAAAAAAAGTATTTTTGTTGCTTTTTATATTGCATTTTATAAAAATCCATTTTTTAAAACAAGATGGGAGTTGCGAGTTGACTTGACATTATATTTTCAAGCTTTCTTCACTCAAAGCTCTCTTCATGTGTGTTTTTTAAAAATTCAGTATATCTTCTACAGAGGTACATTGACGAGTGTGAGAGTATTGTGCAAGAGTTTTGTTTCCTCAGATTTCTCAATGTGACTTTAAATGCTTGTTTTTTTTTGTTTTTGTTTTTGTTTTTTTTTTAGCTTAGAGCAGCAGAGGGCAAAAGCAGTGAAAATGTTTGCCGAAGTGGTAGGGCAGCATCCTGAAAGGTGATTGTTGAGTTTAATGATCGTTAAACTTTCACCTGGAAGGTGTTAGAATAAGAAGATGCAGCAAGCCGGCTACAGCAGTCAGAAGCTACATTGGTGGCTTTGAATGTTTTTCTGCTGCATTTCCAGGTGTTGATGGCAATGCTGCTTGTTACACAAGGGAGACCTTGGCCTTTATTTATCACAGTTAAAGCTGTTCTTTGGAACAATTGAAAACCATCTGTGTTTCCAAGGCTTAGCTTCTTACATAAGTGTTAACACTTAGAAAACAATAACACATCATTTTAATAGCCCTGTCACATGCAGCAGCAGCAGCAGCTCATAAAAGAATGTCTGGTGGTTGAGCTTTTGTCTGAGAATATGAAATCTGTCCCAGTTTTGGTCAACATCAGGGTTATACTTATTCATTTCTGTTGATAGATGATAGGATCTGAAGACTATTTTGGCTTAATGAAGTATTAGCAATATGTGTTATTTCTTGGCATGTTCTCTGTTCCAAGGGAGCCTAGGATCTGTTCAGTGGGAATATTTGAGTTAGATTCTGTAGATTTAAGAAGAATCTTAAATAATCCCTCATACACCCCTTCTTCCTTTCGGCACATTTGGTTTGTTGGCTGGTTTTTCTTCCTCCGGAATGACCACTTGGGTAAACCCGAGTACAAAGTAACCTAAGTTGGTGAACTAGGTTGGTAAACCAACCAAATAGGTTGGTAAAAAAATATAAATGCTAGTGTTGTAGTGAGACCCATATGTGTCCAGGCTGAGGAGTTTATATTTCTTTTACTGTATGGTGCTCTTGGCTCTGTCAGAGCTGTGGGAGCCAGGAACCAATTCAACTCCCAGATCTAGAAAAATGGATCTGTTCTTGTGTTAGGTGCTACCTGAGATGAGATACCTGCTTTTACTTCCCTCCCTCATCTTTTCAGCCTCACAGGCTGGATTTTCTGGAGATGAAATATCCAGAGGGATATGACTAAGATGTAAAAAAATCATGCAAGTGGTGGAATTGCTGAATGTGGAACTGTTATTCATCAGATTATTCACTCAATAACAGAATTAAAGGCTACTTGTATGAGCTATAGGAGATTGTAAAACCAACTTAAAAAGTATTTTTTACATTGTGGTTACTGATTGTTTGGGGTTTGTTGACCACAAAGGCCTGCAGAGGAGGGTATTGTAACTCAGACCTCCAACATCCTTAGTCTAAGTGGTTGTGGATTCTGGGGAATTGTGAGGTGAATGGACTGAAAAAGTGGCCAGTGTTCTGTGCTCTTCTTAAATACATCTCCTATTAGCACTGTTGGAGGCAAATCAAATCACTGGACTAGATTTTCTGACAGACTAGGGTATTTTTCATGTTCTGATTATGTTCCTATGGAGAAAATAATTCTACAGATTACTTTCTTCTGTTCTCCTGAGGATGCCTATTCTTTATTCTGTGCGAGAACATAATATTATCACTACATCGATAAAGAAACTAAATTCAAAATATTTCCTGCAAACATCACGAACCTGTAGTTGTTCGACTTGAAAAAGGAAGACTTGATACAATTCTGAGAGTTTCAGCATGTTCATTTTTTCCCATTAAAACAATTAACATATTAAACAATCTATACAATAAAAACTGTAAAATTGATTAATGCCACAGAATTCTATAAAAGACTACAACTGACTGTAGATTCACCAGACACTGATGATGTTAATCTCAGTGTTAGTCTGTCAGATTTAATAAATGCAAATGATTTGGACCATCAAAGTAGGATTAAATTAAAAACGGACCCCTCCCTCCGAAAAAAAAAAAAAAAAAGACAACTTTCAGAACAAGGTGAAGCAACTGTGCTGCTCTTCAATGACAAAAAGGTCATTTTTTGCAATCTGATGCTGAGCCCAGGCAAATCAAAGACTTTGGGTTGGCTATTTGTATATTCTTTCTTTGCTACTGAAGATCTAGAGGTAATGTTTGAGTTATGGTGGTGTATGATGTTGTCTTTTAGTTGGCTTCACTAGAGTTTCAAGGCTGTAGAAGTTTGAATTCAGTGTTTAATGTTTCAGGATCTTGTAATCTAATCCATCCAGCTAAGAATTAGATGAGAATGTAATTTTAGCACATCTAAAGCTTTTATCTTATTTAAAGCTTTGGAATATACTGTGCTGTTGAACATCGGCAAGCTTGATTGAAAGACTGGTACACTGTTAGAAAATTTAGAATGTAATTGAATTTTTGTTGGCACTTTGTTGTGAGCTGCATATTTTGAAGAAGTTTGGATTTTTACTTGGTAAAACAGTGTTACTCAAGAAAAAGAAATGAAAAAAAGATTTTGTAGACTGGAGGAAGACCCAATGGCCCTTTCAATGGACTGCTACTTACCCCAGAGAAATGCAGGAGAAACAGCTACTTCTGTTTTCTTCCTCTCAATTCTCCAGAAATTATTTGACCACCCCATCTTGTTAAACAGTGCATTCAGAAATCTTGCAGGCTTTTTGTTCCCTGGCGTTCAAGGCCACAAGCTGCAGGCCTCATTCTGCTGCGCACATGTGGTTGTGTCATGGCCATTCGGAGACTTGAGTTTTGGATGGTTGGAGGAGGCAGCACCTTCACAGCAGGGTGCTCGTTGGCTCTCCGGTGCCTGCGTGGAGGCAGTGTGGAGCTGTGTCCTGGAGCACCCAGGAGCTCCAGGTCAGCAGCACCTGTGCCAAGCGGAGGCATCCTGTGTCTGGATGAGGAGCAGCCTGCCACTTAGGAGCTTCAGTACGGTGAAGGCTTATAAATGAGTGTTCGACAGACTCATGTAAGTCTGGAGATTTGCTTGCTGGCTTCTGTATTTTTTTGTATTTGTACTTCGTATTTTTTGTATTTTTTTTTCTTTGTTGAAAATTTTCTTTTATAATTTCTGGCAATATTTGCCCAGAAATTTGATTTCTTAGGCATTTTAGGTAATTTTTTTTAATCATCACAGTATCACTTTTTGAAAGTTAGGCTGTGTTGAAGAGAATTTTTTTCATTATTGTATCTGTAAATGTATTTGCACTTCTGGTGAGCCTGAGCCTGCAAACTGTCTATTCAGATCTCGATTCAAGTGAGTTTGAAGTAGTTATGGAAAGAATGACAGAACAAAGGCTGTTTACCATAACACTTTTGGATATATTTATTTTATTTTCTGAATGAAAAAAGACGAGCCTTTCATTCCAAATCTAAAGCAATTGCTATAAAAAAATATATTTTTTAATTTTTTCATACTTTGCATTCGTTAAAATATGCTTCTTTTCCAAAACATACTAGCTGCCACTGACTGGTTACTTTTACCTGAATATTCAGTATATTGAAAGTTAATATTAATTTCTCATTGCTGCTTAGAAGCTGGCTTAGAGATGAAGAGGCTTCATAGCAATAAATATTTCTGTCTTTCCAACATAAAAAAGTTACACTGAATTTACAGTTACAGTTACAGTTGAACAGTTACAGTTGAATTTACTTTTTTTTGACTGTCCTGCAAACATACAGATTTCTTATATTAAAATTTCTTTAAAAAAGAATTGCTGTGTTATACACTTGCCCTGTGCTTACCTGTCGTGTTGTAGCTAAACTTGTTACTCTTCAGTATTCACACTTGGCTTCTCTAATGTTTCTGTGGTATTTTGCTTTTAATTATTTTGTTTAAAGGTTGTTACCCAAATGAAACACATTTGCTTATTCATTAGAAAAAAAGAAAGAAAATCCATTCTCCCTCAGTAAATATTTTCTGTAAGTTGTCATGTTACTTTTTTGGTGGCATCTTAAATTCTCAAGAACATTTTCACATGCACCAAGGCGTATTAGGGAAATCAATCCCTAATCTTCGAAATACCATATGTACCAAGTCAGCAGCTAACTCTAAAAAGGAAAATCCAACCAGAACACAGAGGCCTGGGAGGAGAAGGTGAACCGCAAGCTGGTGCCCGTCTGCCCTGCGGTGACATGTCATGTCCTGCTGCCTGGGCCGGCCTTGCTGAGATGAGAGCAGCAAAAGCTGCAGCGAGGCGCCTGCATACAGCCCCCTCTGAGCACCCGGGCAGAGGGGCCCTGGCCATGCGCGGCCAAGCCATGTGCCCAGAGGCACCAGTGTGCCCAGGCCTGGTGGCCTGGGAGGTGCGGAGGCAGAAGGGCCCTCGCGGTGACCGTCGGAGCCGGGGCCTCCTGATGGCCGTGGCGGGGAAAGCAGAGGTGGCCTCACGAGCACAAGCAGGAGCTGATGGTGTGTGGGGACCCAGGCGCGAGTGACAAGCTCACGCAGAGGACAAGTGCCTCCTGCTGGCCCAGCGGGTACAGAGACACGAGGGGCCATGCCTTGTATTGAATATGAATAATTCATATCCATGTTGGATACCTAATGTTAATACATTAGCTTCCAGGAGTATAATACATACACAGTTCTTATTAAGATCTTTCCTAGCTGTGTAGAGTGGCTGACCAAGGGACTCTAATGAACTTAGAAATACAAACATAAAGTTGCTTTTTTTTTTAATATGGAAAACATGAAGTAACATTCCTGAGAACAGTATTCACATGGGAGATGACCAACAGGGCAAGGAGTTTCAAGAACATTTAACAACAGTAAAAAAGTGTAATTTTGTACTGTATGGTCAAATGTAGTCATTAAGAAAAGTGTTTTTTACAGATGTCCAATAAAACCATGACTAGAATAAATCTCTAGTTCACAGTGAAAACTTATTAAGATTTAGACATAAGAGACATAATTTAATTTGGATACGATACTTGGAGGTAGAGGAGGATATGGTAGAGGAAAAGATTAAAGAGGTGACATCCCTAAGAATAATGAGTTAGTTGAGCAAATATTATCCCACTTGAAATGATGGTAATGTCGTCATTAAGAATACAATTAGATGAAGCAGGAGAAAAGATGTGTTGTACAGAGCACCTCTTCCTTGACAGAGGGTGAATACTGAGGACACTGGAATGTTATAAAAAGTGGACAGGTGATTTAGTAAGTAACACTTTTCCACTTGAGTTGCTTCTGAACTACTTTCTCAATATGATGAAAGAGGTTGCTCTATAGCTGCAGCTGCTGTTGCACGTGGATTTTAAAACTCAAATCCTGTGCAGTGTAGTTATGCAATCACTGCAAATGCAAAAAGAAAAAAAAAGTGCTTTGTTCTTTCTTTCTGAAAAAAAGTAGAGCTTTGGTCAACTTCTGGTTCAAGCACTATATTTTTTTTATCTAAAAATCCTTGAATTTTCTCTTAGATGTGAATTATTGTATTTCTCTGCTGTGGTTTGGAGAATTTTCCATCATGGTTATGAGGGACTACCTTGCAGGCTTAATAAAGTTGTTTGCTGACCAAGAAACAGTTAGAACTTCTTTGGGATCTTGGGTGCAGCTTAAGAGGAAGAGGTAGTAATAACTAACAATGTACCGCTGGCCTATACTGCAGGTGGATCTGACTTGGTTCCATAGGACCAACTGCTAAAATTACATCTGATTCCTTAGTCATCTGCTTAAAAGGCAGATGAGCTCTCAGCTGCTTTCTCAAGAGCTGAATTGTCCACCTGCCTGCATTGTTTGTTCACACTCATTCCTGCTTGCTTTGGCTCAGATTTGGAAGTCCATGCTCTATTCATAAATGTTTATAGTTAATTTGTTATTACCTCTATGAATTTAAATAGTTAGAAATTGCATGAATCTGTTGGTCCAAACGTAATTACGGTGATAGAAATCAGCTTGTTCTAAAGGTGCATGCATTCATCGAATTAAAACTTTTTATGTGATTAATTGGATCAGCTAGTATAAAGAGTGCTTTATTTTTGTGGCTGGCTTGCATAATATGATACTTGTTATGCAGTGTGTTATTTATGATGAAGGTAGTGTTCTCGCAGGCTAAGGGCAGATTGTGAAGTAAATTGTGAAGTGCACCTGCAGCTTACATTAATTACAGTGGACCTGTTAATTACTCTCCTGCATACTGTGCATGACTAGGGTAGAGAAACAAAGCTTTATGGAACATTTTTTTTTTTCTGAATTGTGAAAACTCTCTGTGCACGTATACATAAAGTAAGCATTTCTTAAAGAATTCCTGAAAAGCCGTAGGTTGAAAACATCCCAGATTACTCAGATAATAAAACTGAATCCTACTGATCAACATTTGAATTAGTCATCAAAGTAAAAACAGTTATCTTTGCTTCATGATTAGGAAAAGTTTAAACGTTTCAAGGGTTGCAGCAGAATTCATAAGGGTGATAAAACTGACAATGTACTTAAGATGAAAAAAGAGGCTTGCCAATTGCTATCTGTGCTAAGAGACATGAAATCTTTTCAGTTTCTCTTTCAAAAAGCTACACAGCCCAATAATTTTGCTCTCAGGAGGTTTGAATTGAACATCCTGTTTTTCTGTGCCAGAATTAACATATTTAAGATTTTATCTTGCTCAGTTTTATCTCTAGGGGTATCATCACATGGTGCCTCCAATGAGCTATACACTTTACAAATGAGAGTGACTGGTGGAAAACCAAAAAATAAAGCTGCTGCTGACAGCCTGTATTCAGGAGAATCAGGTTTAGGAGCAGTGGTTTTATTGCATGAATTATAGTGTAGCTCTAGCTAACTGATTCCCAGACTTCGATGTAATCAGGGCAGAGGGCAAAGACTGAGGAAGGTGGCTCAAAAAGCTGTGAAGTTATGCTTATGCTTTAAAGATTACAGGGAGACAGTTTTTCTTTTTATAGTTCCAGGTCTTTCATATCTTGGCATGGATTAGCATGTGCCTCAGGGTCACATAAATAAATGTTTTAGCCAGGTGTGGATAACCAGTTTTGGCTTGGGAAGAGCATTCTGGCCTGTATTTTGAAATCTTTATTAAAAATTTTGCTATTACCTTAACCTCCAAATGCTTTTGAGATTTTAGATTACTTAGGCAGCAAGATGGTATACGAGTGGTCCATTTCTAGGCAAATTACAATCCTATGCTTTACTGTAAACAGCTTTCTTATATGCAAAATCTGAATTATTGTTTAAATCTGTGTTGAGTTATGAGTAACACCATGACATCTGCATTTGTCCAAACCCTTCAGAGCAAAAGCTTCTGGTCTGCACCTGGGAGATTGGTTATTGGTTTAGATGAGTCATTTTACAGATGAAAGTTGGCCTTTTACCATCCAGAATAGCAGCTGTGCCAGGTGTTTAGTTTTTAACCTGTATCTATTTAACCTCTGTGAAACATATTGGGAGTCATTGTCGCATTCCTACTTGTCTTTCTTATCAACAGAAATCAGCTTCTTAGTTATGAACCTTTTTGATACAGACCTCTCAGCAATATTTTTTAGCTTTAAAGCACTTTTGAACCATAAAAATTCCACCGCATCATAGTGATTCCGTAAAATGTAATCATTAGGTAATAATGACAAGAACTAAGAACTGGTGTCACAGAGATAAGAGTTGAGCGCTGCAAGACAGGGTCAGGCAGTTCAGCGGAGATGTAAAGGAAGCCGGTGGCAAAACTGTTGGTGCTTCTTATACAGGTTAGTTTTTTTCTGGTATTAAGCAAGCACAGATGCTTTATATCCGCAATTCCAGAAGTGGTCAGTATGGATAGAGGCATGAGGAGGGTAAAGGATTTTTTTTAAAACTCTGTGCTGTGTTGATAAATGTATTTTAATTTTTACGAGGTTTATTTCATCTCTGGTGTATTTTATTAGTATTTTTGTTAATTTCCAGGCTAACATGGTCCTCGGAATAATTTCTTTATCCTAATACTAGACACTTGTTGATCTGCAAAAATATCTAATGATCATCTCCACAATTCCTTTGATAACATCAGGGCTGCAATAACAAGCTATAAAGTAGGTAAAGCTGTTCCTATGGGGAAACCATAAAATACTTTTCTCCTGCTCTGAATGACACACAGCTTGAATAATCTGCCTAATTATCCCCATCTGTCTTAAGACAGCAAAGAGCCCATAACTGCCCATTAGCAGGGCAGTCAGTGGAAGGACAGGATTGTGGTGAGTAATAAATAGCCCTAAGACATCTGTGCAGGAGGCAGTACTGGGGTGTGAGGGAAAAGGAGGCAGAATGACCGTGTGCCATAATAAAAACACGACTGTTTCTTCTGCAAACACCCTGTTCTTCTGTTTGGTTCAGTTGGTCGCTCAGGCATCGCGCAGGCAGGGCAGAACAGGGCTCAGCAGAGCCCAGCTCTGGAGGGGAAGGTGACCAGGTGGTGCTGGGTCCTTCCTTCCTCGTCTCCCCGCCCTTGTGGCACTCGCGTGTCCGCTCGTGGTGCCAGGGGTGCCGGGCACTGTGCCCCGCTGCTCGGCAGGCAGGCGGAAATCACCCCCAGCTGCTACGTGAAACTTCTGGAAACGTCCTTGCGAGTTCACGTAAATACGGTCTCTGCTCGAGTCCAGAGTCTGCCCGTGTCAATGTGGACAATGACCTTGGCAATTAGAAGTCTAAATCTTTCAGGGAGGGGGGAAAAAAATGGCCTATATTAGTTTTCAGGCATAGTCATTGCAATAAGTGTTGTTTGTGCGCCTGTTAAATAACGGGGTTGAGCATAGATCAGACAACTACTTATTTTATGTAAGGTACACCTACAGACTTATAGAATCACAGAATGGTTGAGGTTGGTAGGGACCTCCAGAGATCATCTAGTCCAACTCGCCTGCTCCAGCAGGGATGCCTAGAGCACGTGGCACAGGGTGGCATCCTGGCGGGTTTGGAAGATCTCCAGAGAAGGAGACTCCACAGTCTCTCTGGGCAGCCTGTGCCAGGGCTCTGTCACCCTCTCTGCTCAGAAATTTTTCCTTAAGTTCCTGTGGAACTTTTGGTGTTTCAATTTGTGGCCATTACCCCTAGTTCTGTCGGTGGCCACTGCTGAAGAGACTGGCCCCATCCTCCTCACTGCCTCCCTTGAGATACTTATAGACACTGATTAGATCTCCTCTCAGCCTTCTCTTCTCCAGGCTGAACAGGCCCAGCTCCCTCAGCCTCAGGGCTTGCTGAGGGAGCACTCTGTGCCTTCATCCAGATCGTTGATAAATAAATTGAACAGGACTGGACCGAGGACTGACCCCTGGGGCACTCCGCTCAACACAGGCCTCCAACTAGACTCTGCACCGCTGATCACCACCCTCTGAGTTCTGCCATCTAGCCAGTTGCCAATCCACCTCACCGACCACTCATCCAGCCCACACCTCCGGAGCTTGTCCAGGAGGATGTTGTGAGGGACGGTGTCAAAAGCCTTGGTGAAGTCAAGGTAGATGACATCCACCGCTCTTCCCTCGTCTATCCAGCCAGTCATCCCATCATAGAAGGCTATCAGATTAGTCAAGCATGATTTCCCATTCGCGAATCCATGCTGACTAGTCCTGAGCACCTTCTTGTCCTCCACGTGCCTGGAGACAACGGCCAGTATGAGCCGTTCCATCACTTTTCCAGGTACGGAGGTGAGGCTGACCGGCCTGTAGTTGCCCGGGTCCTCCTTCTTGCCTTTTTTGAAGACTGGCGTGACATTGGCCTTCTTCCAGTCCTCCGGCACCTCCCCCGTTCTCCAGGATCTTTCAAAGATGATGGAGAGCGGCTCGGCTACGACATCGGCCAGCTCACGCAGAACTCTGGGGTGCATCCCATCGGGGCCCATGGATTTGTTGGCATCGAGGTGTCTTAGGTGCTCTCTGACCCAATCTTCCTCTACCCTGGGCAAGTCTTCCTTTCTTCCAGCTTCTTCTCCTGTCACTAGGGCCTGGGACTCTACAGGGCTGCCCTTGGTAAACACTGAAGCAAAGCAGGCATTCAGCAGCTCTGCTTTTTCTGTGTTCTTCGTAACCAGGGTGCCCATCCCATTCACTAGAGGACCCACATTCCCCCTGATCTTCCTTTTACTGTTAATATATTTATAAAAGTTTTTCTTGTTATTTTTAACATCCCTTGCCAGGCTGCGTTCCAGCTGCGCCTTAGCTTTCCTAGTTGCATTTCTGCATTCCCTGACTACGCTCCTGTATTTTTCCCAGGGAGCCTGCCCTTTCTTCCACAATCTGTATACCCCCTTCTTCTGCTTGAGCATTGCCACCAGCTCCTTGCTCATCCACGCAGGCCTCTTGCCCCCTCTGCCTGACTTCCTACGCACAGGGATGCACTGTTGCTGGGCGCAGAGGAAGTGACGTTTGAACACTAGCCAGCTCTCTTGGGCCCCCCTTCCTTCTAGGGCTCTAGCCCATGGGATTCTTTCGAGGAGGTTTCTGAAGAGGCTAAAGTTGGCCCTCCTGAAGTCCATTGTTGCAAGGCTGCTTACAGCCCTGCCTCCTCCTCGTCGGATCCTGAACTGCACCAGCTCATGGTCACTACAGCCGAGGCTATCCCCCACCCTCACATCTCCTACCAGACCCTCTCTGTTTGTTAGTACGAGGTCCAGCAGCCCACCTTTCCTTGTCGGCTCCTCCACAACCTGCATCAAAAAGTTATCGTCAACACTCTGCAGGAACCTCCAGGACTGTTTGTGCCTGGCTGTGTTGTCCTTCCAGCAGATGTCGGGGAAGTTGAAGTCCCCCATGAGAACCAGGGCCTGTGACCGTGAGGCAATATCCAGCTGCTTGTAGAAGGCCTCATCAACTTCCTCGCCCTGGTCAGGCGGCCTGTAGCAGACACCCACCACAGTGTCTCCCACATTAGCCTGCCCTTTAACCCTTACCCACAGGCTCTCAACTCGCTCATCATCCACTCCCAGGTTGAGCTCCATGCATTCCAGTTGCCCTCTCACATAAAGAGCAACTCCACCCCCTCGCCTTCCCCGCCTGTCCTTCCTAAAGAGCACATAGCCTTCCATGGCAGCGCTCCAATCGTGCGAGCAACGAGGCCTTCTTGGCCACGAGGGCACACTGCTGCCTCATGGTCAACCTGTCGTCCACCATGACGCCCAGGTCCTTCTCTGCAGAGCTGCTCTCCAGCAGGTCGGTCCCCAGCCTGTACTGGTGTCTGGCGTTTCTCCCCAGGTGCAGGACCGTGCAGTTGGCCTTGCGGAATTTCATGAGGTTTTTGACCGCCCAGTTGTCCAGTCTGTCCAGGTCCCTCTGGATGGCAGTGCAGCCCCCTGGGGTGTCAGCTACTTTTCCCAGTTTCGTATCATCAGTAAATTTGCTGAGGGGGCACTCTGTGCCTTCATCCAGGTCATTGATGAGTAAATTGAACAGGACTGGACCAAGGACTGACCCCTGGGGGACACTGCTAACTACAGGCTTCCAACTAGACTCTGCACCACTGATCACCAGCCTCTGAGCTCTGCCACTTAGCCAGTAAAATATACATAGGAAACATTTAAATATATAATGAAATATATAACAAATCCATATCACTATACATAACATGCTTCCACAGCCTGGCTCTGTGTGTAACAAAGGCAGTGGTGCTGGCAAAGCTAACAGGAGCAAACAGAAAGACAGTGTTCTATTACAGTCTCTTTTTATTTGCGTCAGAATTATTTCTTCCTTAGCTTTGCTCATTGTTTCTCTTGACTGTTGACCTGTACAGCAGTAGGTCTCCCTCATTTTTATGATGCTGAACCCAGTCTATCTATATTACTGAACTTTAGAACATGACATGTCTCACTAGCTCATTCTTGGACACCAAAAGACAGCAGTTCTGTTTGAAGGTATGTTTAAGTTTATTGCTTAGCTAAGAATCTAGCTGTAGTCCATTTAAAGTGCTGGAGGTAACAGTGGTCTACAGATATACCTGTTGAGCTAGGAAAACCATCCTCCATTCCAATAAGCAGTAGGCGTTATTAATCCTTTTTATATAAACTGTCTATATATTTTATAACTGAGTACATTATTTGTTTTTGGACTTCATACTTAAAAATACATTTTGCATTTCGTTTTCCATATATATATATATATATTTTCAGTCATAATCACTCACATGGTTACAGTATTTTAAGCAGAAGTAAATGCTTTTTGTTATCTAAATGCCCCTAAATGACTCAAGAAATACAGTTTCAGATATTGCATTAATTAGTGTTACTACTCCATGCTTAAATAAATTCTACAAAAACATTAAACATGTAGGTAAACAACTCTTCATATTATTCACACCATATATTCAAACTATGTTGTAAAGAAACAACTTTAAAGTGTGAACTAGTTATTCATTATTCATTATTTGTATACAATTATTTGGAAACATCAAAACAATACACAGTACTGTTTTATGACAAGTTTTTATTCTATTGAAAGTATTTGCTTCATACCAAGAAAGAAAGGATGGCTCTGAATAACTTGACCTATGAATGATGGCATAGTTTAAAATTGGTTTCATTCCATATGACTTCTCAGTATGTTCTATGGACAGTGACCATCATATTGAGGACTGGAAAGTATGGGAGAACAGAGAACGTTAAAACAGGTTTCAGTTTTCTTCAATAATACTTTTTTACACTCAGAAATAATACTGAGTATATTAGTATAATACTGAATATATTAATAATACTGAGCTTGCTTCTCCAATTTAATGTCATATTATATTCTTAAAACACTAAAGCAGCCTCTTACTGTTTTTATACATAAATGGCATAGCCCTTCCCCCAGTTAGATCTTAAGGAATGAAGACTAATTTTTAGCTGCCTTTAACCTTAACAAAATAACGGCAGCAACAACAAACTATTATTTAATCTTTCCATGTCCGTGTAGGTGAGATTCAGTGTACGATCTGCTATGTGAATGTGTCCAGAGGATGAATTATGGATAATTTCTTCATAACATAGCTTTTCTCCTCTAGAAGAAACCTGTGCATAATGTTAGGATGAAGTGCTCACTTTGTCCTCATGCTCTTCCCTGCTGTCCTTGAAAATATTTCTCTGTGTCTCCTGATAGCTTTGGNAGCCTTGGTGAAGTCAAGATAGATGACATCCACCGCTCTCCCCTCATCTATCCAGCTGGTTATCCCATCATAGAAGGCTATCAGGTTAGTCAAGCATGATTTCCCTTTTGTGAATCCATGCTGACTAGTCCCGAGCACCTTCTTGTCCTCTATGTGCCTGGAGACAATGGCCAGCACTAGCTGTTCCATCACTTTTCCGGGGACAGAGGTGAGGCTCACTGGCCTGTAGTTGCCCGGATCCTCCTTCTTGCCTTTTTTGAAGACTGGCGTGACATTGGCCTTCTTCCAGTCCTCCGGCACCTCCCCCGTTCTCCAGGATCTTTCGAAGAGGATGAATTATGGATAATTTCTTCATAACATAGCTTTTCTCCTCTAGAAGAAACCTGTGCATAATGTTAGGATGAAGTGCTCACTTTGTCCTCATGCTCTTCCCTGCTGTCCTTGAAAATATTTCTCTGTGTCTCCTGATAGCTTTGGGGAGTGGGTAGAAAGCTTTAGCTCCCCATATATTAACACAGCTATGATGTAAGCTACCTTACCTGATTTTAGATACTTCTGTTATAGCTGGTCATCTAGACTTCCTTTAAGGTTAATAAAAAGAAAAATAAAATTTGTAGGCACAGTTTATCTCTGGCTGGTGTAATCATCCAAGATCAGTGCATGTGTTAGCCCTAGAAGTGCCGATGGGTATTCAGGAGAGGGAACCTGAGTGGCGGAACCTGCAGCTGAGTTGTAGACCTATGCAAAGCACGCATGTAGTCTAGTTGGGTGAAATGAATCCTCTTCTATTCCTGCTTAGGAACTTTAGACTATGCCTATTTCTGTGGATCTGGACTAAAATAATTCATACACAATATACAGTATTGTCATTTCTTGAGATTACTGCCAGTACGTTTGCTCAACTGCTTGAACAGTATGTCCTGAAGGGTCTAGGTAGCTCTTTTCTACAGACTTTTTGTTCTAAAATTGTTAGTTTCCAACGTTTATTAGTCTTCCAAACGTTTGCCTCATATAAAAATTTAGTTGGAATTATCAACAGCTTATTTTTTTTCATATGACTTGTATGCACTTTGCAAAATGTGCTTGGAAGCATAACTTAGTGATGTTGGGGATTTTTTAATGGCAAATTGTGACACAAGTCTTTCTTTCCAAGTGCACTTATTTTTATCAATTCTGAAAAGTTCTGATAATTTTGATATGGAAAAATCCATCGTACCCTTTTTAAGAGATTTAATGTAGATGGTAAGTAATTGTTTATATTTTTTCTCTATTTATTCTTTTTCTTGTTTTTGAGTATAGCTGATCACTTACCTTCAATGTAAAAAAAAGTGTAGAAATAATAAGTTTTTTGTTTGTTTGTTTGTTAAATACAGGCTAGAGGAAGAAAAGAGTATTTTATCAGAATTTGAAGACGACCTGAACAAGTCACTTTTGTGGTTAGAGGAAGCAGACGGCATTGTTGGGATTCCTCTTCAGCCAGGGAATGAAGACCAATTAAGAGACTGCCTTGGCAAAGTGAAGGTATTTTTGAGTCTTATTCTTGTCATTTTCTTAATTTATCAGTTCTACGTTAAAGAAAACTAAACGCTGGTAAAGCCTCAGTGACGGCTTTCTCCTCAAATACAGTGTTCGTCTAACTTGATTAGGTAAATCAAACCCAGAGAATTTTATAAATCCCGTGCAGAAATATACATGCATAATACAAAAAGGGGGAAAGTAATTGAAACTATACTGAAAAGGAAGATCTCTCTACTGTCACTAGCTTTCTACATTTTTTGTCATAACTTCTTAATACTATAAATTTTCGGTACTTGAACATGACGGTTTTATCTGTAAGGCTGCTCTGTAGAGATATTTTTACTTCTTATTGCCCTCTCATTTATGAAATGTTATTCAGTATTTCATGAAAGTATCTAGAATAGCATGTAATCACTGTGAATGTCAATTGGTTAAAATATTACTGCAGTGTTTTCTAGAATTGACATCTAGAGACTTCTAGGTGGGTTTTAACTATGTTTTCTTTATACCTGTGTTTTTCACATCAACATCAGATTATTAAATGTTTCACTGTTTTTAAGCTTGGAATAATTCTGTAGATATCTAAGTTTTTTGACTATGATACAAGCCATCTAATATATCCAATTGCTGTGTTGAGCTATAATGCCCAGCACAATGACTGTTTAATAACTTGCACAATAGTAAATTTATCCTGTAGTTGGGAAATTCATGATACTTACACATTACCCGATTAAAAGGTTTTCTGTCCACTACTAAGGGCAAGGACTGGTTGTCCTTTATGCCAATCAAAGTTGAAGAAATTAGGCAAGTAATAAAATAGCTTGTTAAGTAGTCTGAAGGAGAATGATCCTAATGTTTTCTAAACTTCCTCCAGCAAAATGTAAAATAATCTAAAAAATGTGTTAATAAAAATCTGTCTTCAAGTTCATTTCTAAATAAGAACAGGATAAAGAATATAGAGTAGTATTAGAAAATGGAGACTTCCTAATTTTCTGAGTTTGCCCCGCTGACTGTTTGGCTTAAGAGAATCCTGTTCCTAGGTTCAAAGCAAACACATCTTCTAATTAGTCCTAAATCTTAAGAGGGACAGACAGGTGGATGAAATTGAATGTTTAAATGGGAATGTTCTTTCTTGATTAACCTAATGGATAGTCAGATAAGAAAAGTTTAAAAAGAAAATTTCAGAAATCTATATCACTTTCAGCTGTCCCTGAACTCTCTGTTTTGAACGTAGCATCTATCTGTGAGAATACAAATAAGTATTCAAGGCCAAACTGCGGATTTGAGATGGTAGGAGTGATTTTTGTTTCTTATCTTTTGTATTCTCTTTCCATATACAACTTTTCTAATTAATTTCCACCCTAAAGAGATCTTTCCATATTATTTCTGCTTTATTGTAATCCTATGATCCTCTCAGCCTATCCCGAGCTACTGCTTCTGAATGAAAATATTCCCTTATTATTACACAGCTGTTGCTATATTAGACTACTTATATTATCTCAGAGATGGGTTGCTACCACAAGTGAGGGTGTTGAAGATACCTTTAAGCAGGATATCTGACTTGAAGGGACAGCTGTAGATCATGCAGATAGGCATGATCTTGTGTAAATGAATGTCAAAAAGAAGGCAAAGATATGTGTATTTATGTGAGGTTTTAAAATGCATCATATAATTTACAGACATGATTGCAAGTTTAATCATTGTTGTTTAGGTCCTTGAAGGTTCCCGCTACTCGTTTGTACACAAATATTTTACAATATTTCACCATACCATTCCCAAGGGATAGATAGCCCAAAATTAAAGGTGCCAGCATCTTTTATTTATATCTCTTTTTTACATTCCTCTTTTTTTTTTTTTTTTTTTTCTTTTGGAGCTGCTCAAGAATATATCCTAATGACAGCGAAGTTTTAAATAATACATCAGGTTCCACTGTGAATAATTTCATAGCAAGTTGATGATGTAAAGGAAAACATGCTGAAGAAATTTCTTAGTTGGGTTAATTTTATTTGATATATCAAGTCAATTTGACAATGAAAGCTCTCAATTACCATGTACATGATGATGTACTGGTAGCTTTAGATGATGTCTTTTCTCCTTTGAATTTACTTGGTGTTTTTATAAATATCTATGAATGTTTTTATTTATGAGGTTGGACTGAAGGACTTCACCATATATGTGTGCACAGTTAGCATGAAATATTCAGTGCCCCTTCTTCGAGGTGCTTGTTCTTTGCCTTATTAAAAGATGGGGAAAATTTGTGTATGTGAACAGATGGGTATCCAGGCGTTTGAATTTTTCATGTGACTATAATCCATATTTTTATCCTGAGAAACTCTTTATTTGAGCTGCTTAGGACTCTTGAGGCTTGGTCTGTTAATGCAGTCTCTGTTTATTGGCTTTTAGCCATGTACATTAAGAAAGCTGTGGCTATTTTGTCTTCTATTGGGTTTATTCCTTCAGCTGATAAACAAATCGATAAAGGTGAAGATAAGAGAGTTGAAATTTCTACTGCAGTTCATGTTAACTGTTGTATTTGTCTGTTCCAGTTAAAAGTTGAAGAGCTGCCACCTCACAGGGGAATACTGAGGCGATTAAATGAAACGGGAGGAATAGTGCTTGGAAGTGCATCGTTGAATCCGGACAAGAAACGTAGTCTTGAGACTAGACTGAAGGAGGCTAATCATCGCTGGCTAAAGGTTAGATACCAATGTGTTATAAAATTTTAATCTATAACAACTGCTTGCATTCTGTATTTTCTAGTATGTATTTTTCCTAGATGATCATGCAGAGACGTTTGCATTCATTCTGAAACAGAAGAGGAAAAAGGTTTATAGTATAGAGCTGTGAGAAATGGTGACAGTGCCCCAAGATCATGAGTGCCTGAAGTGATGATGTTACATCCAGATTTATTCCTGAAATTGCAGGTCTGCTGCTCATAGTGGGGTGCAGAGCATTGTTTTTGTAGCCTAGCTGTTTTGAGGGTACATCCTCAAAACGTAGCTTGTGTGACTCAAGTGTGAGAGGAACTAGCGAAAGACATGTCTAGAACCAGTGTCACTTACCACTTCTTTCTTCCTCCCAGACAGGAAAGGGATTAAGGTGGATCTTGCAAACCACTCTCCCATTATGATGAGCTTCTTGCAGATGTGAGCTTTGAGTTCTGTTTCCTGTGTAGCAAGGTCCCACTGATTTTTCCCTTCTGGGTTCCCTATACCTGTGGAGAGAAAAAAGCAAGATTTTTTGCTGTAATTTATTGCTAAAGTAACACATTTTTATGTTGAAAACTAGTGACTATGATCTGGTTAAGAGTGACAGATAATTTAAACACTCCATGGCTGAAGTTTCAGAAATTACTGTCCATAGGGCCACTGCCTGGGATATGAATTAGCTTTTTGAGAAAAAGATAGGTGTAAAATCTCTAAAGGGTTGAAGGATTTCCCTAGGAAATGATGAGAAATGGAAAATCAATCTGATGTATCAATTTGTTAAAGTCATCAGGATTCAATGGAGGGGCGGGGAAGAGGAATTAGTTGTGTTTAACACTGGGAAAGAAGATGAGGAAATAAATCTTGTGAGGAACTTACTGAAAAGAAAAGTTGGAGTTTCTAGCCAAGAATATGGATGCATCCATTTTTTTTTTTTCTACCATGTTATTTCAGCTACACTTCTGGTAAACAAATAGGTATTTCTTTCATGTGAAATACTCGTCAGTCTTTTTCTCATTAACAAAAACAGTCCAGTAAGGTTCAGGATGTTATCAAAAATGGATAATAAATATTGATTATATTCACAAACTTGGAGAGGATACATAAATCATTGTTTAGGTGCTTAAACAGAAGTATCTGTCTCTTTAAAAGTGGCCTTTCTGAAATCAATGTACATAAAAGAACTTGGAGCATTTCAAGACCAAACTATTGCTGTTTACTAGCTGAAGTATATACATGATATATGTACCTATATTTAGGCACCACTTTGAACATCTCAGCTAAAAATAGATTAATAGTTTTTAGTTTTAGTAAAATGGCACAAATGCATTTTCACAGAAATGGTTTTCTTTCTGAATATGAACTTTTGTGATTTTTTTCCCCCTTTTCTGCCTGATAATAGGAAAATATTCTCGGCTACCTTTTGTCACAGTCAGCTCAATTCTGAATGCTGCTGAAAGTAGTTAGGTTCTTTTGAAATATATGGGGGAAAAAAACTGCTGTTTGTTAAATCACTGTCTCCAGATGTGAAACAGATTGAAGTAATGTTTTTGGCAAGACATTAGGCTTCAAGTTCATCACTTGAAAGCTTCCATTTAGTGTTAAAAGAAACATTTTAGATTGTTATCCACCTACTGAGATACAACTAGTTGCTGAACATGTAGAACTTGGAATAATATAATATACTTTTTAATGAAATGAATGGAAGGGACTTCCATCCATATATGTTGAGAGATACTTTCTAATATTTCTCTGGAGGTGTTTTCTTAGATGATCTTGAAAGACCAGACTAAAAAGCAAACAAAAAAGTTAGAAGCTCTTTGTGGGTTTCAGTAGTCCCAAAGTGTATTAAAACAGTAAACAGGATTTTTTTCCTCTTCTTTTTTTTTTTCACCTTTTCTGCCTTCTTTTGTAAACTGGAAGAATTTTTTTTTCTTTTACATGGCACTCGCCGCCTCTATGAGAAGGCTCAATTTTCCTTTCTTTTCTGGTGTCAGATAAAATAAGCTTCTTGCTTTGCACAAGACAATAAATGCGCCACTTCCTCCTCTGAAACTCTAGGACCTTGAGCAAAATTAAAACTCACAGAAAGAGAGGCAGCAGGCCTGACAGCAGGACATATGTTGTCCTCCTGTGGTTACACGTCTGGAAGACCTGAGCACCTCCCTGTTCCCCGCAGCTTTTGCCTCCGTACGTGACACCAGATGATATCCTACAGGTCACCCAAGGATGGCTGTGTAGCCATTTGCTTTGACAGAGAGAATTTCTGTGTTCCTCAAAGGGCAGTGGGCTCGTGTCGTGGCCCAGACGTTTCCCTGAGGCTTTTCTGTCCCTCCATTCCTTTCTGAGAGTGTATATGCTTTAATTCTTTGTTTCTAGCTACTCTGTTTTCTAGTATCTCTGCTGGAGAACAAACATTTAACAACCTACGGTTTCCGATTATCTCATCTTGCAGGGTGATATTATTTTCAAAATACAAAAAGTGCATAAAAATTTTTCAGGTGGGTCCTTATCTGGTATCCAGTGGAGTAACTCTGTTTTCCTCAGAGAAGCTGTGACAGTCTACACCGGTTAAAGATGTAGCTATGTGTCTTTTAAGGTTATGAAAAAATTGTTTTGCCTTGATCTGCCACACAGTGAAAGGAAGAACAACAGCTGAGAGTCTCAACCTTCAAGGTGGCATATTTGAAATACGTCCCGTTCGGACCTTCTTTATAGTCACAGAAACTGTTGCCCTACAGCAATGGAAACAAGCCTAGAAAATGAATTGAGTATGAAAGGAATTGCAGTCACATAAAAGCTTTTTGCTTTTGCTTCAGTGTTGTCTTTGCTTTTGGATGTTTGTATCACACGCTGATGACCTTGAGAATAGACAGAAGTGTTTTTCTTTGGATAGTGATAATTCTAAAGCAACGTTTCTTCAGACACTGTTATTGAATAGTGATTCCAATATGCTGCTAACTCAGATGTAGTTTAAGCTGAGAATGAAGATTGAAGGCCACTTTTGAAAGCGTGACTTAAAAATTTCAGTCTGATTTTACTTGTTATTCCTTCTCCAAAGCCAGTGTTTCTCGGCAAAACGAAAATAAACCTTTCTTTGTGAAGTCTCAATAATACAGAGAACGAAGTGTTTTATGACTATCTTTATGCCTTCACATCAAGACTGTTTTGTTTATTTTTGCACCTCAACATATCTTCTGCTTCTATAGCCAAGGAAACTAGCCACCTAGTGCTTCAAAGCATAGGAACGGGGTACTAGGCACTGGAGATTGTGATGAATTCAGTTCTTGTCATATACCACCTGCCAGGGCATATAACAGATCTGTAATGGGTTTCTTAGCTTTTACTGTGCAGTAAATGGATTGATAGATTAGGCCCGGGATCAGTGAGCCATGGAATCAGAGGTTGGCTGGAAGGAGTTTATTACTCTTTAATATTATTCTTGGTCTGGTGTCAGCCAAGAGGGATGAGCTAGATTATCTGAAAGTAAGCTGGGTGCCAAAATGAGCATTCTCCTCATTTATCCACCTTAGTCTTCACAACATCTCCTGTATGTATTATGAAGGTTATTATAAGTGCCTGATGGAGACATTTTGTTTTGCTGCCTTTTAATTTGTCTGCCAGTATTAGAACTAATTACTCAACACCGAAGAGCCTGTTTCACTGTTTACTGCCACAGCAAATCAATTTGTTGTGCTATATGAACAAAAAAAAAACCATTGAGTGGAGTGACACGGCTGTAATTTGTGAACATTTTCTGTACCACCAGGAAAAGTATAGGTCTTCCTAGCTTGGTTGATCAAGTGGAGAGAAACAGATGGGCCTAGAAAGTACTGAAAGACAAAGTCATAACAAGGTTAGTTCATGTATTGTAGCTTACCTTGAGTAGTAATTACTCACAGAATACCTGTGAACATTGTGGCATCAAATTTTCAGTGAAAGCACACTAATGAAACATAGTTTGATTTTATTTAGTTGAAACTAATTATTATTGTTTAATTTTATTTAGGAGATGGGAGGGAGAGGAGATTGGAAAATGAATGGCATTACTTGATTTCTGTACTTTCAGTTTGGAATTACAGTAGCATATTCAGCATTTTGGGGGCAAAAAAAGTTTTTTTTCCTGATTTTTCTTTCAGGTAATAGAAGTGTCCCGAATTATTTTTATGTAGCTGGATACATAGTACAGTGGGCTAAATTGTCTATGGCAGGCTGTCATAGATTGTTAATTAGCCATAGTCTACATATTTGCATCAGCAGTAGTGAAAAATGGCCTCAGATGTACCAAAAGGAAGTTGTGCCTCTTTCTGGTTGATGGGGAAGACATGAAAATGGCAGAACCTCTGAGGATGCTGTCATACTAGTGTGTAGATAAGCGGGAAAAGACAAAAATAAGTGTGTGCAGGCTTTGTTCCTTTATGCTGGTGCACTGCTAGCAATAGCGATAGTTAGGTTTTAAAAGGGCAAATTTAGTGGCAGCATAAACTTGTTTCTCAGCATTAGCCATGTTTAGCGTAGAAGGGATGAAAATGAAAATGTCATCACATACAAGTAAAATTAATCTGATGTCTCCCTTTTAAAATATATATATATATATATATATTTAAGGACAAAATTCTATTAGAATTTGCATGCTTTTAGCTTTGCAGTACTGTTGGATAATGTGTGGAACTGGTTATCTTCCTGGAGATATTGAAGCTTAAGTTGGACTTTGATCATTATTTTGTGCCTAGAAGGATCGATGGGTATGTAGACCATTAGCAGAGATATAATGAGATATTCTTACTGATGATACGATGATGTGTGGTGCATGAATGATGCATCTAAACTTTAATTTGCCTACTAATTAATGATGCTTTGGTTCTTCTAAGGAAGAATACCAACAAGATCGTTTGGTTAAACTATAACCTTAGTGAGTAACTGAACCATGAAGTTATTCATGAGGTACTCATGCTGGTCAAACCAGACTTCCCCTTTGATATTTTTGTCTTCCCCTTTTTTACTTTTGGTGACCTCTCTACTACTTACAGTTGGTTGTCCTGAGAAAAAAAGGCTGTCCCATCACTGCAAAGACATTTAAGAGCTTCTGTTCCTCAGATACACTCTGGGAGTTTACCGGGAACAGAATCTTACTCTCAGCAATTGTCATCCTTAGAAGTCTTGAGTTTCATTTCCCACTTAATCTTTAATTTTCTGATAGGAAACAAACAAACAAAACAATCTTTGGTTTCTAAGCTCATGATTTGGTGATGTTATTGTCACCGAAAACCGACAATAAATCTCTTAACACCAATGTGGTAATAAGAGGCAGGCATTCACTTTATTGCAATGATGGATGTTCGGGGGATAGCTGCACTTTTATTAAAATATTTATTTCTCTATTATCTACATATGCATTAAGCTCTAGGACTGATCATAAATATTCATTCTATTTCCTGGAACAAATTATAATATACCCTACCCTCGCGCGCGGGCGCCCTCTGTCGCTTTGGTGGTCTCTGGTGGGGTTTTGAGACTCTCTGGTGGTCGTCTCGCTGTGTCCACTCAATGACCACCCGGAACTCACTTCCATATATGGCCCCGTTCTGACTCAGAGGCCCTGTGTTGGTCCTGCTGCCCAGTTCCAGACAGTTCTTTGAAGATACGGTGGTCCTTATCTTCGTCTTCAGCTGGTCTTTGCTGTTTTGTCCGTATTCTTTCTCCCAGGAACATCTGCTCTTTTGTTTGTATTTTCCATCGACAACAACAAAAATATGTCCTTGGGTGCGTTCTCTTATAGGGTTTCTCATAACATCATGATAAAAGAACTGTTGCTCCTAAACACAGGATAATGTAAGACTTAAAAGATCTTCCTGTTCAGTGAATGGGAATCAAAAAGATTTTGCTGTGTCTCTTACCAGCTTCTTATTCAAATTGGAAAAGCACTCACTTCCTTACACCTGTAAAGAATTTGAAAATGTAGTGAGTGAGTAGGGGAGAATTAAGAAAGACACTCTGAAAAGAACTAAGTACTTTCACCTTGCAATTTTCTGAGGCTGAACAAGTAGGAAATATTTGTGTACTACAAAATGCAATTTGTTTCATATGTGGTATGGAAGATTAAATAGAAAATCTAGTTTATTATTTACATCATGGTATTGAATCCAGATTCCATTATGCTGAAACCAAGTTATTCTTTTCCAATAATAAAGTTGATGGGAATAATATGGTACACAATTTAATTTAACTACTTCTGTTAAGTTGTATCATATATTGATAGTTTGGTTTCTATCTTAATATTTTCATCTTTATTTTTAAAGATGAGAGTGATAAGTAACAAGTCTAAACAGTAAAGTAAAAGTTGAAAAGTTGCATTTTTTGTTTGTTTTTCTTTTAAGAGCATAGAAATTATTTTTTGGGGAATTATACCCCTGGGAAGTGTTGGTAATACCGTACTACTTTTTATAATCAGATTTTTTATAAGTAAGATTTTTGTTCAGATTTTAGAAGTAAAAATAACATGAAGAAGGTATGGACTAAAGGATTTCCAAATGAATAAGAATGCCCAAGCTATTTCCATCGTGCAAAAAAAAATCTTCTCTGTCTTTCATAGTTTTCAGTCCATGGATACTCAAGGTATAATGACTGTATTGATTGAAAGCTTTTGAGATTCTTAAATATTTTGAAAACCCTGAATTACTAGTTTTGGGAGATAGACTGACCACAGTAGGAATTGGGCACTACAGTCTACTCAATCATCACAAGCAATTTTTAGTCATTTCCACAACTTCAGACATTTCCACAACTTCAGTTTTAGTTCCACTTTACATGATGTACTGTTACTCATCCTAATGATTGCCATCAGAAAGAAATGGAGATTGTCCTAAAACATAATGAAGGTGACTTCTATTCCTTTTTTCTTTCTATTGTTCAGTTCAAGTAATTTGAAAGGGGAATTATAATAGCTCCATGAATGCCTACAGTCAAGGATAAATATAGGCATTTACAGTAGATAGAAGACAATCAGCTTGTTTAACTTACACTGAAAGATTTGGTTATTTGCTGTCTATTTGTAGTGGATCAAGTTTAGACTAAAGCATCACTTATGATGCTTTAGTTTAAGCATGATGCTTAAGATGATTAAGATTTGGATGCAATAGCATTTAAATCTGATAAATTAGCATTAAAAAAACTTACCTGTATGCCATATAGTTTAGTGTTCATACAATATTGCAGGTTCCTTTATGTATAGTATGTAGCAAATCATACTCTCCTTGAGATCAAGACAGGTTGGGAAGAGCACCTTGCAAAAGATAGATAGTCAATGATTTAGAATCTATTTCTACAGCATTTTTTTTAGATTTTAGGCAGTTTTCCTTACAAGTCTTCTTGCATAATAACAAGGACAAGGAGATAAACGGTGTTTGTATTACATACAAGAGATTTAAAATTTGGAAGAAGAGAGTACCCTATTTATTTCAGGTTACCTGAGAACATAACAAAAGTTCCATATATCTTGTGACATATCATTTAACCATCTGACAATGCTTAAAATCAGATTCCTGGAGAAGACCCTATAAATGAGGAAAGAATAGTACGCCAGAAGTGTACATGAGCTCAAACAGTGTCTGGACAATTTTATAGAAGAATCTGTCAATGGCCATTTATAAATATATATATACATATATATATATGGACATCATTAGATCACTGTAAACTTTAAACCCAAGCAGCATCCTTTTTCAGAGTGTACAGGGGGAAGTTTACTGTTTCGAAGTACAGTTTCACATCATGCAAAATGAAGTGCTATTCCCTGTATAAAGGTATTAGAAATTCATATGCTTTAGTGAAAGTTGGAGGTTTGACTGCTGATATAAAGGGCAGAAAGAAAAGAAATAGGAATAGAGTAGGCATCCTATCTGACTGAATAAAATCCCATTTGGATATTTTAAACGTAAAGTAGATACTCTGCATCCCTGCTGTATAGGTAACAGCCTGTGTTCAAACTAATGAGTCTTATGGACAGTGCAGTGGATAGGAAGGCTCTTCATCACTTTGTTCTAACTTTTTGTAGTTGATAAGCAGAAACAAATTAAAGATCTTCATGAAAAAATACTTTGGTTTATTGGAATAAGCATTATCTGTAAAAATGGAAGCCACCTGATTTAACTTTAGTCATATTTAGTATGTATCCTTCTTTAGTTTTATAATATAACATTATAGTGTTCAGAAAAATGCCATGGTTCAGCAGTATGTAAATAACAGGTTTAACTGTCTCTGTTAGAATTAGACTGGGCAAAGTGTCAAGTCCAGAGGTAAAAAAGACATCGTAAGGAATGCTGTTTCCATGGTCTGCCATGTCTTGATTGTCCTTGAGTCATTATTCAGGAATGATTAGGGGTTAATGAAAATGACAGTTGGAAACTGTTGTATTTATGTTGTGTTCTTCAGATGTTTCTCTTTAGTTGGCATTTAGGAGCCTGCTCTCCTTGGGGAGTCTCTTGATGCTCCGTGGGGAGAGGTGACCTCTCAGAAGACGCCTCAGAGTTGAAGCCCCCCGTGACGTGGAGGCTCCTGTTGCCCCCGGCTGGGGCCTGCCATGGGGTTCGCTCTGGCTTCCGGCCCGTGGCCGCCACGGGCGCCACAGGGCACGCTGGACCTGTTGCAGCCGGGCAGGCAGCTGGGCAGGCAGGGCGCGCGTGCGGGAGCAGCTTCAGCGGAGCCAGGAAACCTCTTCTGGAGGGACCGTCTTCCCTGAAACCTAGCAAGTCCCTCTTTTGATCGTTGAGAGTCAAAGCGGGGCATAGCTTGCATAATAGGAGCGTCAGCAGCCCCCTTCTCTGCTCCCCTACAGGCATGTGCTTTGCATAGAGTATTACACTGGTCTGTTTTTAAATCTATTAATGTACAAAATAAAATATACATGTTTCTCACTTTTGATCACAAAAGTAAAAATTAAACAAAAAGACCGTTTTTTTTTTTGTTTGTGCAATGAGGAAAATTGAATAAACAGATGCAGTAGCACAGAATCATAAAGAAACAAGTTTTAGTTCTGTAGTTCTCTAGTGGATGGTATTGCTCAGTATGATACTTTACAGAGTCCATTTCAATCTTGACACTTCCCACAGAATGGAAATGCCAGGAAAGTTATTTTGTTTTTCCTGTGTGCAGCTCCCTATCTCATAGGAATGTTGTAAAAATAAATTACCTGATTATATTACAACTTTTGAACATTATAAAAGTGGTTACTGGTGGTGGTGGTCATTTTTTCACGGGTCCTACAGAAAGATATATGAGAGTTCTCTTTTTATTAATGACATCATCAATTTCCTTTATCTAGTTAAATATTAATAAATATTCTACTACTGTATGTTGTTTATTGTCACTTGGAAGACAGTCATTCTGAAGTCCCTTCAAGTTAAAAAGATACTCCAAATGTGTTTTGAGCAATCGGGTAATAATTATACAATGTCAAGGGCTTTTGTGGCACATGACTGATTATTTGCTGTTCTTTTCCTCTGAGACTTTTTTTTGCGGGTGTTTAGAGCAGTCAGGATTCTTTGTTCTGTATGCACATTGTATTCTAGCTTTATTTGCTTTGCCTGAATTTTGTTTTCCAGGTAGGCTTTAAGCTTAATGAAAAATTACAGCAAACAATACATTTAGAAAAAGCCAACAATAAATAAGTTGGAATTCCCATGTTATTATCTGTGAATTTCAGGCTTGCTCATCAACTTGGGAGAAATATATAGGAAGGAACTGCTTACAGGAAAATGATGCAGATTTCCTAACAGGGTTTCTTCCACTTAGTATCACAGCAGTACATTCTGGTTATCCGTTAATTTTACTCCTTCCTTTGCATTTTATTCCCCCAGTCACCCCAAAACACCCTCCATGACACTGGTTATTCCTTACGGCCTGTGTTAGCTCTTCCTGTGTCTCAGGAAGTGGATTTGACTGCTCAGTCTTTGAACTTAACTGCCTCTGAAGGCAATACTGTGAGGAAAAGCTGGATTCACTTTCTTAAGTGTAAATCTACAAAGTGCTTATGAACGTCAACTGTGATGTTTGTGATGTTGTAATTTGGGGTAGTAAAAGCTAACCATCTTGTAAAAATCTTGTAATAAGAAAATATGTAACAGTCCTATTAGCCTTTTTTTTTCTGATATAAACTGCGAGTGAACCAATTTCTGCTTTCATAACAGCATCTTACTAAAAATGCCTACATTATCTTGGGTAATTAATATTAAGCAGATGTCTACTTCTGAAAAATAAATTTATTTCATAGAAGTCTCTCCTGAATGCGCTCTAGATATAGAATTTAAATATCAATTTCTAAATTTGTCTTCTGAAACAGAAATCCTAAGACATTTTATTCATTTTATTAAAAGATGAAAAGAAAACTCTGATGAAAATGTTGGAGGAGCTTCCTCAAGTGTATAGTAACTGCTATATGGTTTTGAATAAATATTATTATATTGGTAGACTTATCCTCTCTTAATGCATTGTTAGTATTATTATTATTATTATTGAAATCTGTTAGAAGTATAAGGAGTTACTAAAATATTTTAGATTTAGCTACATGTTATGATTTGTTATAGTTAGGTAAAAAAAAGAGATATATGTCTTTTCTAGCATTTTAAAAGTGTTTTCTTTGATTGTTTTACTGCACAAGTCACACAACAAGATGGAGGTCATATATGATACTGGAAAACTTGTTTTCCATTATGATTAGTAAGTTTCGTGTTTTTAATACTTCATCCTCAAGACAGGTCCTGTCGTTGTATGTCAGGTGTTCTGTCAAGACCATGGGAAGCTGAACTCAGTGTTTTACAATTTGATATTTACAAGATAAGGATCATAAATCTCTATTTATGGTTTCGTGTTTTTTCTTACTTTTGTACCTTAAGAAAAAAAATCTGTTCCACAAACAGAATGTTTTGTAATAGCCTTAAAGCAAAGTTTCATCTTCTCTTTCACCTTATTTTTGCCTCGCCTTTGTTGGCCACTTTGCTTAGAGTTTAAAAGAAACTTTTTTCAGAAGATGAGCATCATCCTTGGCACAGAAGAATTCATATGTTAATTGTGCATTGAGCTCCCTTATCTAAGGGAACTGCCACATTCTCAACTTTTTTATTAACTTCATGGTTCTTAAAAATGGAAAGCTGTCACCTCTTCTTTCAAAGTCCTAAAACATTTTTTTTTTCAAGACAGTCAAAGCAAACCTGTTATTAGTTGTTGTCTGTCCTTCATATATAGACAGAAACAACATTCAATCACTTTTAATTTATCTATCTACATCATTCGAAGATCTTGCAAGAAAATCTTTGTTTATGTGACATTGTTGTAGGTCATATACTAGTTAACTTACTTGCTCTCGGTAGCTTTTAGCCAGAACCTACCCTTCTCACACTGATATCACAAATCATGGACTCAGTTATGTCCATCTGCTCTTCCAAACGAAATGCCTTTTTTTAAAATTTATTTATTTTTTTATTCCAATAGATAGCTCTGAGAACAAAATCAATAAGGCCATGAAGTCTGTAGCTTACCTTTTAAGCTAGAAGTTACATTTATGCTACATGTTGCATAAATGCTTGTGGGTTGTTCCATCGTGATGCCTTCTGGCTCCGCGCTCCTCCTCACATGTTTTGGCACTTTTCAGAAACTTCACAGCAGTTTTGTGAAGGCTTCTGGGAAGCTTCTCTCATATGTTTGAAATAGTGTAGAAAAAGGTATCTATGTGTTTAGTTAACTAGGGACTGATGGAAGCCACCTCCATGAACTGATTCAAGCTTTCAGCCCTGGGCACAACCTTGTGAGTAAAGTGGGCAGGTAATGCGTGATCTTCTCAGAAGGAGCAAGAGGAGGCCTCAGAATTGGTGATCAAACGAAACAGGAGATTATGAGAAATCTGTCCTTTGGAAAGAACTAAGGGCGAGGTAGGATTCTGTTATGTGGTTGGCTTCATAAGAGAGTGGCTTGAACCACATCAACCAGGCTAATGATAGCCTGTAAATTCATGTTGTGACTCTCTGAGAGCCCTGGGGGTCCCTCCACCTCCTCCCTGTGTTGTACCTTGGTGCTGAGCTCTGCTGTCGCCTGCCCTTCTCTCTTCTCCTTGGCTTTCCTTGGGAAGCAAATTTTGTCAATATTCACAATATTGTGCTAGATACTACTATATTGATTATGTGAAAAAAAGACCTAATAAATCATTGGGATGTAGGATATAGCTGGTTTTAAAAAACAACCAAGTGACAGCCAAATGAAGAAGAAACTTATGTTTGATGCATTAGACTGGAGAAATGTTTTTATTTTTTTGCATCGATGAAAACAGAACTCTTTAATAAAAATAAAGCATGGGAATATTAAAAATATACAATTAAGCATGTGGAGAAAAAAAATAAACAGTATCCAATAGACATATGCCAAATTCAGGTCCTGGGAGGCTTGTAAGGAAACATGAAACACTAGCTACACTGCAAGTAGTAATCTTCTATACATATTTTTAGCACCCTGCTTTCATCTTCTTCTAGTAATGCAGTCTTAATTCCAACTTTGTTAAAGTTACTATGGCTCATAAATATTCATCATTTAAAAGGAATTAAGAAGATTTTGTTTTAAAGTCAATATTGAGTTTGTTAATGAAAATGGCTCAGTTAATTAACTAAATGGCATCCTAAACTGAACTTACATGAAACTCTTTCTTACGTTGATTGTTTTTCATGAAGAAATGATGCAGAAAAATTACCTTTTCCCCTTCCATTTTAAATCATTCTTCTGTGCATGCTGTAGAGAAGGTGATTTTAAACAGTTAAAAGTTTCTGAGCAGTGACTATGTACGAGCTGCTATTTTATGTAATCATCTTACTAGTTTTGTGGAAGTGCCATTTGTCAGTCGTTCTTAAGTCTAGAATGTATTGAATAGTTGTTATGGCTTTAGTTTTTTTTTTTTTTTTTTTCCAGATCCTAGCTTGGACAGTGTAGAAACCTGATTTAAATTTCGTCACGCTGCATGCAGTGTAATCAGTTACCTATTTTTTTTCCTAACACTTCCATTTTAGCAAATGGAGAAACCAGAAGCTACTGTTTTTTTTTACATTCAGTAAGGTAAATAGTTTGTATAGAGAGCTGGATATTCTCCATTTGCATTGCTATATGCAAACAGTGGTGATTTTTTTTAAATCCTGACCTTGCCAGTTATCGTGCAGTAGGAACCCATTCTTACGTGATAGTTCGTGTGGTCAGAGGGACTCTGCCAAGGAAGGAGTGCAAGAAAAATCATCAGAACGCCTTTCACAGGCACCGCCCAATATACTTCTGTTTATATTCATTTCAGCTTGTTACATTTTGTGTTTCTAGAAAGCCAGATTTAATCCGATATCAGATTTATCAAAATAAGATCCATTTCTAACTGCTGCTTGTTGAGAGACCATGAGAGAGCTAGCAAGACACAGCAAACATTTTATCTAATATTAAAACAAACAAACAAAAAGTTAGGTAGGAAACATTCCCACTGCTGTTAAATTTGTTTTTCCCACTCTTATTAGAAAATCTGCTATGTTTTTTTTCTTACAAAGGATATGTTGGAGAGATGCGTATTCCCGTCTATATGCCCAAGTATCTCTGAAGTAATTGCATTATCTTCTCTTTGGTTATTTCAGTTAAATAGGAAATGACCTTGACTTTGACTTGTGAAAGAGAGGGACAGTGTTCAGAATCAGGCATCGGTCACTTGAAATATTATGTATGTGAGTCATTCAGTGCCTTTGCTTGCTTTTATCAGCCAGCAGCTACTGATAATTATGGTGGCTTCTTAATCATGTAATTTATCCAGTTCATTCACTTGCAATAACCTATCTGACCTTTGTAAAACAATCCACCACTGCTAAAATGTAATTTTCTATCTCTACATAGTTGATTTCAGCATTTTGGTTTCGACTATGTTTCTGTCTTACAGAAATGAACCTTAATTAAAATGGCTTACAATTATTTTAATTGATGCTGAACTCTCCTTTCTCTAAGTTCATAATGAATTTAAAAGCACAGAGACCAAGGAACATGATGTGAAGCATCAGCTCGTGTACCTCATGGAATATCTTCTTGCCCTTTATACTTACTGTATTATTGTATGAACAGGTATCGTTTTCCACTTGCTGAGCTCTAACTCATCCTGTAGCATGTGCATACACCTATATGTGTACAGAGTGAAAAATATGTATCTAAAGATAAAGTAGGGAACGGCAGGGGAAGACTGGAGCACATAAAATGGTTGAGGTGATGCCACACTGAGCAATTGTATGGTTTTGCACCAAAAGTGACTAGCCTGGAGTGGAGTGAAGAGAACCCAATAAAGGACCACTTAGGCTTCTAATGAAGGAAGATCATCCAAGGCATCAAGTTCCGAGGGAACATAAACCATCCCTGAAAATATTTAGAATTTATGAGAAGAAATAATGAAAATATGTAGACTTTGAATTGGGCAATTATGCAAGTTTTGCAGGATATTTTTGTGTTTCTGAAGTTGTTTTACCATTTTTCTGCTGTTGTTTTATTTGTATTTTTAGAGAATTTTAATAAAAAAAAATACAACACAGAACTAAATAACTGAGAAAAGGTCTGACATTTTAAGATTAGAATAAGTATTGTGAAGACCTGTGTCAGACTGTAAAGTAAAGATCTTCTGCTGTTTCCCAAAATAGAGGTAAAATCATTTCTATTATTCAGGTACTAAGCTACCAATTAGTCCAACTTAATTAACACTTGAACTAAAGTAGAAAATTTTAGATGCATCACATGCTTTAAGAATTACGTTCTGACACATATCACTGAAATTATGTAGTCTTTTTTGAAGGAATAATCCTTACTTTTGTTTTCATTCGCATTTTCAGTTTTACTTTTTCCTTCAGTAGCAAACCAGGGTGTGTTTTCCCGGCTGATCTGTTGCTAAATAAAGGAGTACTGAAAATATTTGTCCATGTGGATAGGAAAAGCTGGGTTCTAGAAAGCTGTTCCAATTAGAATTGTTCTTTCTTTTTTTTTCTTTTTTGTATGATGTGTTTCTTGCCAGTGTGTTGCTCACTTTACTTGCATCTGACCTCTGTTCAGATTTGGGCCTCTTTGAGGGAAAGCAGCTGTGCGTTTGCCCTGTTTTTCTCTTCTGCAGGTGTCATCTTAGGGCTAGTTTCTGCTTTGGTCCTCGGCCTTAGGAGAGGACATCAGCCTTCCTATGACAAATCCCAGCACCCTTTCAGTTACAGAATCTCAGAATCTGTGTTCTCTGTAGCACATAGCATGTTACCTGGATCCTTGCAAGGTGTTTCCTTGGTCACGTCTGCTCAAATCTCATTTTTACATGCTTACTCAGAGCTGGAACCTTTTGACTTTGAGGAAATCCTTTGTTTACATGTTTTGTTTATTGCTCCTCCTTTATCTCTGTGGTAAAAGTAGATAATATTAAATTCCTGTATGTAATGAACTGATTTATACTGATCCAGTTTTCTTCTTTTCCTCTTAAATTAACTCAAAAACATTGTAGTCATATGTTTCTCCTAAAATTTTTGTCCAAGTGCCAACTTTATTGTGATAATAGACTGCATTTACTTATATCACAACAGACCTCTTACCGTAGGTATCTAGGAATTCATTTAGCTTTCTTATTTGTGTGATGTTTTTTTCTTTTTTAAATAAGTTTGAAGCGCAATCAGTCATAAAAAACTAATCTTTCATCTTCTAACTTTTGTGGTTTGAAGATATCTGAGTATATAATTAGTTACATTTTTTCTTCTTTTAAAAAAGCCCTCCAAATTTATGTCTATCTTCTGATGAAATAATATACTTGATGAATGTTAATTTGGAACTAGATTAATATAAATTTCAAACCTTCAGAGGTCAGCTAGGAATTTTATCATTTTTATCCGATGGTTACCTCTTTACTTTCAACTGCATTTCTGTGGAACTTGTTTATGTTAATAGTAAAGCTACTAAACATTAGAGATTAACATTCAAAAGTTGTAAGAAAGATGAAACTAATCTTCTGTGAAATTAGGCCAAGGTCTGCACAGAGATTTACACATAAGGGATATGAATGCATTTTTAATTGCTTTCTTTCACATCAGAGGCCATTTTGGAAAAGTGGAGTTTTTATTTTACTTAACAAGATTAAGACGATGGAAAAAGTGATTTGACTTACTGGTCCATTTTTATTAGATAAGATATTATGGCATGGCTATAGCGAGCAATGAAAATTATTTAATATATGGCCAATCAAGATCATGAATTGCAAATATCATTTAAGTGTAGTCTAATACTTTCTAATATAATTTAGCATATATATATATTTATAGTTGGGCGATGTTAGCACCAACAAATCAGTGTTTACGACAGAGATGGCTGTTTACTTCTCTTTCCCTCTGCTGTTTTTTTTTAATTTTCATTGCTTTCCTGTCTCTAGTGGATTTAGATTTATCATCTTCCCTAAATAGTGTCATTAGGGATTAGAAGTGAGTAAACATCAGTACTTTTGTAGCCAGGCAGTATGTTAGCAATACTTCCATTAATACAATTTAACTCTGTGGGGAATTTATGTTTTACTGTGTTTAGCAGAAACCTCCTGGTGTTACGGTACTTTTAAAGAGGTGTTTCAGTATAAATGTGTGCTTGGAAAAAATGAGCATAGAGAAACTACGTTTTCTTAGTAGAAAAAGCTGACTGAACTTGAAGGCTGACCGTAATGATCAATTAGCATATTTTCCTGTATCTGCCTGACCCTTATATTTGCTGCTGTGATTTTTTTTAAGTAGATATGCTTTTTCTCCCCTAATATAAGTTTGTAGTATTACCCCTAGTGTAATTTAGAGACACTTCACCTCTCTAGCTGTAGGAAAAAATCTATCGAGGACATGGAGCTTTGGGCTTGCTTATTTATTTTTAACCTGCCTCTATGTTTATTCTAAATGCTTCAGTGCTGTTGGACTTGTACTGTACTACTCACTGAGTCTTAATTTCTAATACCCTTGGCACAGAAGAATGTGTTTGCTTAAAATCTGACTACTTGGAATGCAAATGAGAGAACTGAACGCACCGATCAGTATTGAAGATATATTTCTTCACTATTTTTCCTTTCTGTATGCATCTGTTCATCTATATTTGGACTTAACTGACAGGTCTAAACACCTTGTAAGAAAACACATACTTATGAGTTTCCAGATTCAGGAGGTCAAGAGAGTTTAGATATAACTCAAATAATCAATTTCCTATTTTTATATTTATATTTAAGCTTGAATATTAAAGCAATTTCGCATACTGAGAAAACAAACTTTTGTGTACAACCAATAAAATAGCAGCATAATCAAAAAATGGCAAGTCCGTTAACAGTATTTTGGAGAAAAGGGACAATGCAGCAGACTTTCAAGTAATTTATCATCATAATTTCCTTAGTGTTTCTACTGTCTTTGTACCACTTCTTTCTATTAACGCCTAAAACTCATCTCTGTTTTCTTAACATTTTATATATGTGTTTATAGATGTGGTTTTAAATTGTTTTATAATGCGTTTTTTTCTCTCACAAAACCAACTTGTGGTATTTTTTCAGGTGTCCAAAGATCTTCCAGAAAAGCAAAAAGAAATAGAGTTTCTTTTGAAGGATTTCATCCAACTTGAACATCAGATAAATCAGCTGATACTGTGGGTAACACCTGTCAAGAACCAGCTGGAACTTTACAATCAAGTGGGTCAACCAGGAGCTTTTGATATTAAGGTAAATTCTGCCATTTTAAAACATAAATTGGTATTTTCAATGGTCAAATAATCAGTTGCTGCGTTAGCCTTACAGTTCTGCTAGCTAAGCAACTTTGATTGAGTCATGATTCCCATGTCGCAAAGCAGGATATCTAACGATACAGGTAATACTACAAAAATCCATCACCCTGATTGTCCAGTATAAGCAAAGATCCTTGAATTTACATCAACGTATAAAAAATACATGTGTGTGTGTTAGTGGGATTACAGATGAAAAGCAGTGATTAGAATCAGGTAGCCAGCTAGGTATGAGCCTATATTTTTGTCTTTGTGGTATATGTATATATGTATGAGATTATCCTCAAATCAACTAGGAAAATCTTTAAAATACCACTGCATGGTGGTCACGTAGGTAGAGATTAGACATTAGACATTAAGCTTTGTTTTGATCACGATGATGCTACTCACAGTGAAAAAGAAAAACCTGAAGTTATTTAAAACTTTTCTTGCTTTGTATTAAATGGAATAATAGCTGTTTCAGGCGATGTCTGCTTTGACTGAAAATTTCTATTAAATTTACTTTCGGTCAGTTTCTCTTATCGAGCTGTTTTAATGCCAAGACACTTTTTATGTCATACAATCATATTATGTAAAACAGTGGCTCTCAAGTCCTGCTTCAGTCTTATAATTGACAGAATGAGTTCAGCAATGACATTTATTCTCTTTTTAAAAGATAAAATTAGTATAGCTCTCTGCAAATGCCTGTATATATAGTGAATGAATGATGGAATTTTGCTTTCAAAGAAAATTATCTATGCTTATTTCCATTTTTAACACAATTTTAAAAACATAATTCTTCCTATTTTTTTCTGATTTTCTTTTCCATTCTGTTTCTTTTATTTCTAGAAAAATGTCACCTTTAAAGCTTATATGAATTAAAAGCCTGGCTAATTTGCTGTGAATTGTAAGATTATTGCTTTCCTATTGCTTGTGAAATGTGAATTACTGAACTGTGTTGATCTTCAGATGGTAATATCACAGGAAAATTTTGGAGAAACTCTTGAAAGAATAGCAAAAAAAGAAAGTACCTATATTCCTTATGGGGTAGATGAAATTACACGTGTGTGGAAAGGAAAGAATGAGAATGAGGAGGTCCAAAGGGAATCAGATTAGTTTTCCCTCTGCAAAAGACCCTTACCATATATATTTCATAGATGGAGTTTATATAGTGTAGATTTAAATACTCGTGAATTGTATTGTAGCTCAAAAAGCTAGTTGTTTGTAACTAAAATGTAACATACTGATTTTTATCTGTTTTTTTTAATCTGTATTACTGCACTGCATTGTAGCAAGGTAGGCTGAAAATCTTGCAATCTTGTTGATTTGTGCTTTACCCATACTGTGATCTTCAGGAAGAGAATCTCTTGAATCTCTTACATTAAAGAAACTGTATTCAGTATAACTGAAGGCAAATGGGATCATCATTTTTTTTTAAGGTTCAGAATCAACGTGATAAGAGTTTTGAGGCAGTTTATCATGACAAAACACACAGACCAAAGAAAAAATAGTAAATACAATTCAGGAAAACAATATTTATGACAACATTGAGTTTATACTTAACTGTAAATCCGTATTTCAGTCCCAGGCTAACATCCTGCTCTAAATTTGGTCTAGGACTTGCATACATGATGTCTTAAAGTATTGCTGAAGTGATCAGATATTCACTTACATATTTTTAAATTACTATGCTGTGTGTATATTCAACAGAATCATCTGTTCTTATGTTCCCGAACAGTATAACAGTATGTAGAATTTGTTCTGCCTTTGTTTTAATTCTTTAGACAACATCCAGAGAACTGTGAAGCATCTCTGTAGGATTTATTGTATATTTTTTTCCAGAAACTAGCATGACTTCTGCTCACATAGTAGACTGATAACTCTTATAAATTCTCAGAATTCTTGAAGAGATACATTAATACATGTTGTTACGGAGATGTGTCCAAAACACCAGGACCTTTGAGATACAAGTAGCCAATTGGGTTTGTAGACAGCTAGACAGAGATTAAAATTCCTCCTCTAGCTCTTAAGACTACATCTATTTTAGTGACCAGAAGGCATCCAGGACCGTGTTTTGGCCAACGGTCAACTGCTGCAGCAACAGTTTGTGTCCTGTCAGCAGTGCTGTCACCCCCCGAAAGGCACGGCTGCCTCCCGAGGGCTCTGGTGCTGTGCCTGTGGCCCAGGTCTCGGGCATCGCGTGGGCTGGTGCTGCCTGGCTCAGGCCAGGAGCACGGCAGGAGCAGAGCACCCTGCGTGGTGGCACGGGCTGGCGTACTACACGGCTTGGGCATGTGCCCTCACCCTGGGGAGCTCGGTAACCCCGGCCTCACGCAGCAGCTCAGGGAAAGCTGCCAGCGACTTGTTTGGAAGGGAGCGATGCAGCACCCTTGGCGGGGTTCCTTCCTTGCACTGCGTGATCAGTTACACAGCCCCCTTCTGCTGTAGCTTAGGATTGTATCATCAGCCCTAGGGTCTTCACTGAGAGTCTCCTTCCCTGTAGGAGAGCTTATGGACATGGCAGCACTCAATTGTGGGGGGAGTAGGACCAGTGTTAGCGCTACAGTATTTGACTCAGTGGCTTTTAATTTGCTGAGGAGAGGTCCGTTATGCCTGTGCCCTTTTACGTACATACCTTGCAGTGCCAAGCCCTGCAGCACCATCCATACCAGTAGTGCCTGAGCACAGCTCTGCAGCCTGCCTAGCCTTGGGCTTCAAGAACCCAGGTGGTCTAGAGCCCTTTCATTGGCACAGCATGATCCACTGTATGTTCTTGCCTGGTGGGATATAAACACGACTTAAGAAAGAAGTCTTTGCTTGTTCTTGCACATTAGGTGGTTGACCAATACAAAGGTCTTTTATAGTTGCTTCCTTGTAGAGTCTGTTGCAGATCAATATATAACATTGCATCCACCTACTCCAGCCCTACAAAAAAAAAGTCAGGGATGGGCTGAATGGTGATGAGTTTGGAGATACTGCTGTATCCTGAGCAAAGACAGAGAATTGAGGAGTAGCTGCTAGCTGTTTTTTCTAACATGCCCTGTTCTCACCTCTCACTTGCATCCTCTTTGAACTTCCTATACTTAGTGTGTGTAGGAGAGACTTTATTCAAAATATTTTCAGATGCTTAGTACCAACTGCTTCCTAGATTTTATTTATTTATTTTTTACTCAGTCTAGCAGGGAAGTAGGCAGTATAACAGGCAAAGAGGCAGAGATTTTTTTTTTCTCTCTACACTGGTGCAGTTATGAAATGAGAGATGAGAAACTGCAGAAGTAGAGGTGGGACCTGATCAGCGTGCTCCTTAGTTATGGTAGAGATTCATCTTGGAGTACATTAAAGTACTCCTTAGCTGGAACGCTTCATCTCATCCTGTTGGCCAAGATGTATTGGCCAACATCTTGACCCCTAAAATACATATAAAAGCACAAATAATGCTAATAAAAATGTAAACATAATGAGAATGTTTAAACAGAATATGAGAAAAAAAGAAACAACTTGTTCAGACTCCTTATGACAGCATTTATTAGAAAATGCATTCCATACTGAATCTTAAGTCTTGTTTACTTTCACCTCCTGCTTCCATAGCTCTATGCTTCCTTTCAGTAATTACAACATGATGCAGGAAACCCTATTATATTTTATGCCACTATAATTTTTCTTTATAACCCTCTTGACTTCATTTTAGAGATTGCCATACCATATTTAAACCACAGGTCTCCTCTTAGGCACCATAATCTATGTAATGGTTTCCAAAATCCTAAATTGGTTTTCATATTTCTCAATTAATAAATACCAATACAGTAAGAACTCCTTATTTCCAGGAGTTAGAAAAAATCTGTAGCAGTATATGCTTTTATTTTGTTATTAATCCATAATAATTTTCTTCCACAAACAATAAATGATTGAAAACAACAAAAAACTTTCTAAATACAGCAACATTGAAATGCATATTTGTCAACTACCATTGAAAGTGTTAGGATAGATCTTAGTTCTTTACAAATTAATTTGTAGTGCTGCATACTTTTATTACCACACTGTCATAATCTTCCTTCCTAATAATGGCAAAATACAGGCCGCTGCCTATGGAACATGTATATGCATGCTGAAGACATGAAATTTGCACCTGTAAGAATTTGCACCTGTAAGAATTTTTTGACTGTATCAATGCTTGTGAACACAGGAATATTGATGACTTTGCAGTGTATCTTCACATGCTGCTAGAACATATTTCGTATTGTGTGTCTTAAAGCTTTCTAGCTTTCCAAGCTGCTCTGACCTCTCCTTATTTTTTGCCTTTGACTTGGAGTTACTTCATTCTTAGAGCTGTTTCCCATGATTTGATATCCGTACTTCACAAATTTAGTCACCTAAACTCCTTTGAGATTTTTAATTTAAGATTAACAAAATCAAAAGCGATGAAAACGCTGCAGAAATGTCTGCACATACTAGTACAGTATCTAGAAGCAGCTGAAATCCTTAGCAGTGCAGCTCTGTTTACAGTGTGGCTGCTGCCAGCGCCGGTGTCTAGGGTGCTGGTGTGATCGCAAGCCTGCGCTCTGATGGGTGTAACCATGCCAGGAGACACCTTCAGTGTAGACATATTTAAGTTAAGCTGTTACTATGTGGCTGCTTCTTACATGGTAGTACTTTTTTACTAGTATTTTGCCAGTCCTACTGAAGTGCTGCTAGAGCGAAGCCCTTTTTTCCAGGCTTGCTTGCAGTCTGTGCTAAACTACTTCGGTTTCCTTAGCAGCTTATTCTTTCTTCATCAATAAAAATTCACTTCTAAAAGTCTGCATTTAGGGATTTCAGAATGTTAAATTTAATGTCTGTGGTTCTTGTAGCAGAAGGTTACCTAAGTCCCTCAGGTCTTATGAGTAGACCTGAATCCTTGGAAGTGAGAGTTGCCCTTGGACAGTTAATGCAGCCATATTTGCCCAGTGCAAATTAAGAGTCCTGCAGGATAACGTGGATGATATCAGTGAGAAAATTTTGGAGTAGGGAATTTTATTTGGCCGTTGCAGATGATTTGTTCTTTTCTTTAACTCAGATATCCGTGACAAACATTCTTCCAGATATTCTTTTTTGTCATAAATATTAATATAAACAAAAACCTAGAGCCTGAACCAACCACGTAAACTGCAGGAATGTCAAAAAGTTATACTGAAGACTTATTATAGCTAGAACACTTATAGCTATGTTATGATATGTGGCAAACCTTGCAGCTGAATTTGAACAGTTAACTATTTTTTTTTTTCTGTCTCTCAGACGTGCATAGAATTCTCATAGTTGGCTTTACATAAGGCTAGCAGGTACTTCTCTGATCCCCCAGTGTGACCTGCTGTATAACAGAAGTGCTTTTGACTTTTTGAATTATTCCCTATTTGAACTCTAGCATATGTTTTAGAAAAACAAGCAAAAATGAGAGTGATTTTGAACACTGAGGTGGGCACAGCCATCCATTTCTTGTGGTTTATTGCTTCCACAGTTAAGTTACAGTTGATTTAAAAGCCTGCATGTTGATCCTAGGCTGAATTTCTTCAGCTTCATCTTTCCCTCACTGCTTTGTTTCCCATCCAAAGCGAGGTCCTGTCCCATACTGCATGACAGCTGCAGCTGACCTCTTTTCTCTTAAACATCCTTTGTTTAACATCAATGTTATATTGCTAGTTCAGACAGGAAGGCAGACCTAGAGTGTCTAATTTGTGTTGGTTCAAATTATATTTGTGGTTCTGATACCAATGTGATTATCTTTACTCACAATTTATTTTAGCTGAAATCAGGTAATCAGAGTCTAAGTAGGTGGCAAATGTTAATATACTGGAAGATATATTCAATTCTGGTTTGACTTCTTAATGTAATATTTAAGGATGTCCATGAGCACCTTGAAACTTATTTGTACAGATTCACCTGTACAAATTTCACATACATAATCTTTTTAGGGATACATTATTCTATGCATATGGACATTTACACTTTGAAAGAGCTTTGCCTAGGGTCTGTAGAGCTCCAGAATTACAGCTAAGAGTTGTGCAACCACTGATCAATTTTTTCCTCCTCTTGACTCCTATGCTGACATTTTTTAGCTTCACCTGCAGCAAAAAGATTAGGAGGAAGTAATTTTGGGTGTTTCACTAACTGAAAAAAAAAAAAAAAAGTTTGCCATCTTAAGAAAATATGTTCAGAAAGCCTAACCAGCTCTTTCTCTTAATTTCAGTTGGTTTCTTTCCCTTAATTCTACTTTTTTGGTTGGTTTCTTTAATTCTACTTTTTTTATATTTTTTTTGTTGTTGTTTGTTTTTTTAAAAAAGCTATGTATCGTAAGACCCAAAGTCATCAGAATTTTGAGTGGATATTTCTAGAATTTTTACTTCAGGGAGCATTCTAAAAGGTCCAAAAGAAGTCAGGATTTAGCTGGACAGAACTAGATTAATGAGGCTTTTTTCAGTATATAAAAATCATGACTGTAGAAGGCAGAAGAGAAGTAAAAGCCTTCCTTTCACAGCCACCATAACTGTGTATACGCTAAAATTAAAATTCTGCAATCTGCTACATTCAGATTACACTTTTTTTGATATAGCCCACACAACATATATGGAGTGCTGAAACTTTAGAAAAATACCTTAAGGCATGTGCAAAAGAGTTTTTACATATAGGTGGTTCTTTCATTTTAATATAAGTTTTACTGTCCTGAGACTGGGAGAACAAGGAAGTGTATTAACTAAACTATTCTTTTAAAAATACGAATATATAAACTGTAATAAGGTGTATTGTGCAGCAAGACAGAGATAAGAAAACCTTACAAATAGGCTAGTGCTAATATTTCTTTTACTTGCTGCTATTTTTTTTTTTTAGTTCTTACTATATTTTTGCTTTGATATTTAGATTTTGGAACCTCTGGGTCTGTTTTTCTCTACAAAGTTAAGAGTTCTGAGCCTTCTGAAAAATGAAGTTTACAGATTTCATTAATCCTGCTAGATTATCATAATAAAACACACTTATTTTATATCTTTACTGTACAGAAGAGCGGTCTGTAGAAAACCACTTTAATAAACCAAAAAAACTAGCAGCAAATACCTCTGGTAGATATTACTGCTGAGAGCACAATTTTAAGTTAATTTCATTTTCAAGTAAATGTTGATCCATTAGAGGACACTCTAAGTTTCTGATACACAATTAAACTTTATTCAGCAAATGCATGGTTCAAAGAACAAATTTTGAAGCAGGAGAAATGCTGCAGAATGAATTGAAGAGTAACTTTTTAGTGCAGAAAATAATTACCAGAAACCATTCTAATTTTGCCAGCTACTGAGATCTCTTAGTTACTATTTTTGAATACCAGTTGTCCAGAAAATAAAGCAAATATAAGGAAGAAATGGGTCAACTTTCAGTTTTTAATTAAAATCATGTAACTTCTATATTTTAATCAGGTAGCAGTACTCAGATTTAGTGAAATTAATAGGCCATGTTTACATTGATATTTTGATAGATAAAAAATAATTGCTATGTATTTACACTGTGATGGGTAAGGCTGGCAGCGAACCAAGCACACTGATAATGAATGAGGGCTGGAAGTTGTAGCTTTCCTTGAAATGCAATTGCCTGTCCTGGCAGCCTTCCCTGCCTGGAAGGGCAGGACACAATCCTCAAGTCAGCGGCACTCAGCACTTAGAATTTGGCTTGACCTCATTCTTATTTCTTCACAATTATGCAAGCAGATACACCAAATAAAAATGCAGTTGATGCTGAATACATCTATGAAAAAGTACTGTGTGTGTGAAAAGGGAAATACTGCCCTTGTGATGTGTATTTTTTTCTTTATGAGGGGGCTCATTCTTTGTTTTAGATTTATCTTCTTTTTTTTTTCTTTTGGCCTTGGTGTAGCTGTGACAGTATTATTATACGAGCTAAATTAATATGTCCAGCTTAGCTGCCTCTCAGCTTGTCATTTATCTCCTTTCTCACGTCTTTTGCTGAGTTTGTGCCTAGCAGTTTCCCTCATGCACGCTTTTCCCTCTGCCAGGTGTGCCATCTTGCAAGAAGAATAATGAATTTTAAACCTCATCAGTAAAGCAGAAAAATGTTTTAAAACTGCTTGTTTTTGCTTATTGGAAAATTTTACAGCGTACATGTTGAACATAGGTGCTGCACTTGGTACTCCAATATGATCTATGGGAGGCCAGTGAGAAATATTTTTGAATCTGGTGGTAAGCTTAAGTGGGGAGCAATCGCAGGGAGGTCTGGTCGAGTGCCGCCGGGCAACGCGGGCGCTTCCCTGCAGCACCTCACAGCTTTTGGCTTGGTGCTTGCACTCTGATCAACTTCTCATGCTTGTTTCCCAAGTTAGTGGTGCCACTGCTCCCAAATTAAGTCTCCAGCAGCACATAACTTTATTCCCAGTGAGGTTATGTGATCTTATTGGAACTGGAAGTTTTCAGCCTACTACGTAGGCAGCTAAGTAGGTAAGAGCAGTAAAGGTCACCTCTTAGCTACAGCTGGGCCAAGACTGCCCTTCCAGTGTCAAATAATCTTCTACTAAGAAGCACCACCATAGCAACTCTGCGAGAATATATCCAGTGTTTCCCAGTCTTTAAAAAATAAATAAATAAAATAAAAAGATATTTTTAGGTCATTGAGAATTTGTAAATGGAAAGTGTTGGAAGATACATTAAAGCTAGTTTATCCTTACAGCAAATGAGAAGGAATAAAAGCCCCAAAACTAAACTGCGCCCCCTTGATGGTTCTTTCAGCTTTATAAAATTAATACATTTAGTTTTAAATAATCCAAAGCTTCTTGAACAAATTTCTCAGACATGAGCTTAATACAGAAAAGAATAATCTTTCTTTGTTATTCTTAAATATACTAGATAAACAACAAACCTAAGATATCAGTCTCTTAAATATTAACATATACTATAATCAAAAGCATAATTCTGTAGAAATAACTGAATTTTCCACTTCTGTCTTAATCCTGTCTCCTTTTCAAGAGAAATTGTTGTCTTCTATATTAATACAAAGATATTAATAATCTTGAAACCTGGTATGTAGCCACTAAATACTGGATTGAGTCATTGTTCTTTGACTCTTCCATGTGTTAATCTTGGTGCAGTACAACTGTTTTTCACTCGGTCCTAGATTAATTTGTTATTATCTTATATAATAAGAGATAAGAAAAAGAACAATAATAATAACCAATAAAGTCTTAGTTTTAACAGTGTTATTTATAATTTTATTTTGCTGCAAATACCGTACAAAATGGTGAAAAACACATTCTAAATAGCAAATACTTCTGAATTTACAAGTAGCAACTGGCAGTTTATGGACAGAAGATTTATCCTTAAGCAATGAAACATGAACCTTTAACTTCCCTTAATATTCTTGGAACTCTTTTAAAATTCAGATATTTTATCTTTTTTTCTCTTTTTCCCTAGTTCTGTGAAAATAAAGCCTATCCAGTTATCTTTGCCGTTTAACTGTAACTGTGATTCAAATAGAAAATCCTAGGTTACCATTGTTTTGATATTTTTTCTTTTTTTTTTTTAATACCATTTTTCCGTTACATAACATTCGTCTATTTGTAGGTTCCAGTAAAAGACAACAGGGAGATTACTAATTTAAAAAATAATAAACAAACCTTTCCGTTAATTTTATTTTTTAGGATGTTGTATTTTCAGCTTGTTTTATAAGAATATAAAGGCTAAGTCTTTTTAAAAATCTAATATTTCAAAGTAACTGTGCAATCTTCCCCTTCTAAGATTTCTCCTTCTGTCTATAGTCTATACATAGTTTTATACTTTTTATGTCATGTAGGATGAGGTACCCTGTATTCCTAAGATAACAGGTAATTAGCACTACTAAATGCAATTGAAACTGCATTAAACAAATATGTGTTAAAATACTTTTTTGATTAGAATCAAAGATTCCAATTTAGCTCAATAGCCTAGATCATAACTGAAAATACCACTAGCTCATAGCAGATCATAATCTACAAATTGGTACTAATTTTAGCGCAGCCTGAATAGTACCAAACAGCTATCAGAAAGACAAAATAGGAGAAGAGAAAGCTAAAAAACAAACTTACATGGGTCCGTAACATTTTTTGTAATACTTACATGTTTCATCTCAGGAACTTTCCTTCTCTAGTGCTCATTTCTTTTTCTTACACATATACTTCCCACTAGCTGTCTATTTTCTGAAAATTCGCGTGCTGATAGTCCTTGTCCTTGCTTACAATAAAAAAAAAGTGTGGTGAACAACAGAAGATCTAACTGGGACTGTTGGGAGTATTTTGCATCTATTTTCAAAAGCAGCTTCAAAATGCACAAATTCCAGTTCCCACTTTTAGCTGAAACCCTGCTGACCTCTGCAAGTCTTTTCTTGCACACGATGCTCAAAACTGCTCTGTGCATTCCAGCCATCTTGCCTTCAAATCCTTCTGTAATCTCACCAGTCCTTCCTCTCTCCACCCTCAGTTGCCCATGGTGTTTCCTCCACTCCCTACTTATTTTCTGGACTACCACCTCTCCTTCCACATACTGTTCTCTACTTGGAAACTTTGGAAAAGTCATTTTATAACCTTAATTGTTGCCTACACTCCAAAGAAGCACTGAATAGGCCCTGGATATAGGATTTATACTTTTAAAAAATTTTCTGTAGAGGTTTCTAGCCATATATTTAAAATTGTGCACTGTATTCATTTTTTGGCAGATAAATATATGCCATCTTCAAAAAATGAAATAACTCTTTACTCATAAAAATAACTTACATTGGTGTTTTGCCCTTGATAAGGTTTGAATGACAGTAGGAAAACTTGTCAACTCTTGTCAATCACTTCATTATATCCTTGACAACAGGCATTTAGAGAGTGACAGAATAGCATGGCTGTGGTGTAGGAAACCTAATTGTAGACAAATAAAGGAACATTCACCCGCATGAGAGAATGAAGGAATGAAAGGCCAACACTGGGTTTTTCCGTCCGTCAGCCTTCATTTGTCAGTGGCTGCTTGACAAGCTAGGCCAGAAGTCAGGTTTCAACTCGGTATTGATTCTTCTACATTTTCATTTTACTACCATGTGTAGTTTGAATGAGTAGTTATTTGTAGGCAATAAGAAATGGTGTAGATTGTCCACACCAGCAAACAGGGAATGCGTGCCTAAGAGGTCTGGCTCACTGTGATGTGGCATCTAAGTCTGATCTGGCAAAAAGTTGAAATGTGAAAACTTCTGATGATGAAGATTGCTTGATTAAACTGCTCCTGTTTTCGGTGTTTTATTAAGATCTGCAGTAAATGTCAATTTAATCAAGTCATAGAACTAGAGCTTGATGTTATCTGCATCAGCATATGCTCACCCTTTCCAGAAATCTTTTTATGGGTAATGAGACCTGCTCAATGTATACATATTATGTAGTGAGCTTTGATCCATTAAACTTTAAGCATTTGGTATCACAACCTCTTTCTCCCCCTTTGTGGGGGTTTACAACTGTTAGAGATGCTGAAGACTAAACATCTGTTATAGGCAAAAAGGTACAAGCTGCAAATGGATGAGGGAAGGTGACAAGTTGTTCCTCATGAGTGATCAGTGTAAACTGTTTTATTTGTAACGTCATGGACTTTGGAACTGACAGGATGCATTGCAAAATGTATCTGTGTTCCAACATGTTGCAAGAGAAAAGATTTTTAAGAGGTGATCAGGTATTTGATATAAGGAGAGAGTATTTTTCTAGGAAATAATGGATGACTGGTATGAGAAGATGGTGATTTCTTTCTTGAAAGCATAACTTTTGCAGAAGTCTGGGTAGGTTGCCTAGAAGTTAAGGCTGAAGTACAGCTTTGCTCTCTTTCAGCTTCCTCGTTGTACTATTAAAAAACAGTTTAAATAAGTTTCAGAATCTCAGAGAAAGGTCTAGTTAATATGGATGGACACATAAATGTAGGAGAGGTGTGGGAATGACAGGGTATTTGATCAGTTTTCACAGGTAGGATATTTCCTCTCCCATCCAGAATTAAATTTTTAACATTGTTAGAGTTTTTTGTGTTCTTTCTCTTTGGCCATTTTCTTTTCTTCAAAATATGATTCTTCAAAGCTCTTTTTCTTGATAATATAAGGTTATTTATCAAATAACTGGTCTTCTTCTGCAAGGTTATGTATTTTGTCATCCTTATTGCCTGCAATTCGAAACACACTGAAGATGAGCCCATACAAGTAGGTTGTTATATCAACACAAGATTCTTCTAGAATTACCTTGATTTGCTCTGGCTTGATTTGCTAAGCAAAAATATTAGAGGCAAGGAATATGCATCTTCTCTGGTTTGTACACTGGTAACTGAATGAACCATTCTATTTGATATTTTAGTAAAAGTAAAAACATATATGCATGCCTAGAAAAACTTGGTTGCTTCTCACAGTAAAGTTGGTAGTAACATCCTCTTGTAGATGTTGTACCTGCAACTTCCAAGCAGGTATGACTGAGGTATCAGGCAGCTGAAGTTCCTATACCATGAACTCAACCTCTATTTATGGCAGTAGTCCAGATGTACCTCTGTTTCAATCAAATATTTTATGCTTGCAGATGCTGAAGCATAGCAGCTTAAGAGAAAACGTAAGAGAGACCTTGTAGAAATATTGGGACTTCCTTTATTGTCTCCTAAAAAGTCTCTCATTATGTTTTCCTGCTGAATTTCTTTCTTTGTTTTATGTTCTTCTGGATTCATTTTTCTCTCTTCTATAGTATGAACTGGAACTGACTGGAAGATAGGATCTGCCATTTACGTGAAGCAGGAACATCTGCTCAATATATTCTAACTCATATCCCGTCTTAAACAGTTCTTACTAGACCTTTTTATGATGATTAATTGATTTTGTCTTATTGCCATATGGCCACTGTAGCCAAATTCTTTTCATACGCATGTAGAGCTAATAATTTTACTTACATGCACTACTTCCAGGAAATTTCATTTTCATAACAGATGACCTCTAAAGTAGTGATGACCTTTAAAAGTTTTGCTCTTTTAGGAAGAGGTCCTTTTTATGGTGCATGTTTTAAGGCAGCAGTTTTCTACTGTACCTTAATTGTTCTCTTAAGTCAAGAATTTTAACGGATATATCAACTTTCTAGCCTCCTCTGACTAGATGATGACCTTTTGCATTGGTTCTTTGAAATGTGTGGACATTTAAAAAAAAATAATGTAGGTGAATTTTACTATACTGTTCCCCCCTGCAGGTTGATTCTAACACCATCTTGGAGCTTAGTTTGAGTCTTACTCGTTTAAAGAAACAACAGTTTAACTTAATGGAAAAAGACTGCTTATTTACACATTAAAATGTTATTTTTGTAGGTAGGAGCATGAAACCGCTTGTCTGCCAGTTATGAATTTTCTTAGTGATAGAGAAGCTTTACACCAATTTTCTGCTTAGGCCACTAATAGATGTTTTGGTAATTGAAATACCTGTATTTTTTCATAAGTACCTAATGTGGAGGGATGAATTTAAATTCTGTAACTTGTTCTTACAATGTTCATGGAGCATTGGCTTTTTATGCAGAAATACGTAAAACATTCAGGATTTTTCAGGCCTGTCAGTTGTCTTTATTTCACTAGGGGCTTAGGCCTCACTTCTCTCTGTCCACAGGACTGTTAACAGCATGTCTTGGGTATAGCCTAATGATCCTGTAGAAATGGCTGAGCTGAACACCCTAAATGCCATGTATGTCTGAGCTGCCATTAGGATCTGATGCTCACTGTGGAATAGCTGGATTTTGATGTATTTTAATTAAAGTCTCTCCTGACTACTAGTCTTTGTGTTTCTTGAGCTTTTTAGTCTACTCCATGAGTGGGAATTTGCAGAGCCAACTCAAGAGAGAAATGAGGTCACTTATTTAGAACAGGAATTCCTGATGACTGCAATATATTTGCTTTTCCTGTCTACCTTCCTTTCTTTTTCAGAACCTCAGCTTTGCACTGCAGGAATTCTTTTGGGGAAAAAAAAGGCCCTGTAACCTCACCATTGATTTATGACTTTTCCCCCCAAAAATATCTGGAAATGGCTCAGTGAAAAATAGAAAATAATATTTCAGTTCTGATTTAGTGTGTCTGCTTTTTAAACATCATTGTTTTGTCTAAGTGACGGGAAATTGTTTATGGCTTTTGTTGTTTTCCTATAAAATAATTTTCTCTAATCTTTATTTAATCTACAGTCCTGCTAGGAAGAGATCATTTAAAACACATACAATATTAATTTTAAAAATACATTTTTATTTTAAGGTTGCAATTCAGTTTTCATTTTGGTACTGTACTTCATAAAGATGTAGATTTAATCACGCAGAACTTCTCCTACCATCCCTACAGAAAACAGACAGCTTCTCAACAGGAAATCTGCTCCCCAAAGTTTTGCCTGTGTTATGAGAGGAGGTGAATCAGTGTTTGTGAATCTTCACGTAGACTGATAACAGGCTGTGTTGCTACCCACGCTATATATAGTGTCTGGGTCTCTCAGTATAGACGCAGCATATGTTAAGCAGCAGGAGTGTGTCTGCGAGGATGGTTACCATCCCCTAAAATAATGTATGCGAAGCCAATAAACTTTCTCTTCCATTGGCATCCACACCAGAGGTTTTGCCAAAAAAAATGGTGTCAGCTAGGGAACATGCATTTTCCAAGTCCTGAGCTATAGCAGCAGACTTTCATAGTCCATAGGGGGCTGTAGACAACTCCCTGTCATTTTTTCCAGTGCGTCAATTTATTCAGTGTTTTGGACTGACATGGTATTGGAAATGGCAGAAGCCAACGTGGCCTGTTTTGCACGGGGCTTTCGTCAGTTCTGACGTAGTGTTTTCACACCACTGGAAACTCTCAGACAGTGTCTCGTGGAGTAAGGGTGGCCTCTACCTAATTCTTACTGTTTACGCATCTTTGAGAAACAGCAGTTTCCAGTGAAGCTATATTTTAATTTGCTTTATATGTGAAAAGTTTAATTAACGTATTCATAAACCAGCCCAAAAGTAGCATTGCGACTCTGTTAACAGGTAGTTCATAAATGGTGAAATACCAGTAGAATCAGCTGGATTCTACATGTGTTCTATGGACGTTCCACTGCCAAAAGCAAGCATGGTAGAGAGGGGAATGATATTGAACCAGCATCTTTGGGAAGTTCTCTCTGATGCTACCTGAGGCCTGGCTCCAAACACGAGCACGGATCCCCAACTCCTGTTGTCTTCAGCAGGTGCTTGGTCTGCGTGGCGAAGGGCAGACCTTGGCTCCTGCTCTGAGAGCACCTCAATCGCTTGCACAAATGCACGGGCTAGGTAATAGCTACACTGTTTTTGTAGTGAGCAAACTGTGGGAGAACAGAGGAGAGCTGATACCTTTTTCTTCCCTTTGGGACCTGAACGATGGGCCAGTGTTCTGAAAGGAGCCTTTAACCAGCCCCCTCCATTAACGTAGTGTCACCCCGCAAGCAGGTCTGAGTGGCTGACGACTTGCTCCGTGCACAAGATTTGTCACAGGGCTGCACCATGAGGCAGAGCGCGCCTCAAAGTTACTGCAGTGATTTAACGTGCCTGGTGGATCAGTGTTTAATACCACTTTGTGATGTTTTTAGATTATGTTGGAATTAATGTGTGGCAATCAGAAAGTAATTGTAGCTCAGAGAAACAGGCTATCTGTTAATCGCAGCAGTGTCCAACAGAGCGATAAGATATTGAGAACTTATTCCCCCTGGACTCTTATTCTTATTTCCACGTAAATCTGAAATTAAGCGTCATGCTGTATTTGATAGATTTACACAATGCATTTTGGTTTAGGTCAAGGCTGTTGATTTTGAAAGATTGGACTTCACAAGATTAGTTTGTGTGGAGCTGAGGGAACTGTTGATTGACAGCTAACAATATTATGTTTTTTGATACCACACTGTGGAAAAGAAATGTGACTGTATTCTATCCATAAAGATCAAATGCCTTTCAAATGTTTTTACAATATGGAGACATAGGATATGGGATGAAGTTTTTATACATGGATTGTATACCTAAGCCCTAACTACAAAGTAATAACAATGGAAAGGATTATGAAACCTTTTTTGCTGTAAAATGCAGTCTCACAGCACCATTAGTCATTCATTTTGTTTTCCCTTTTTCCTTTAATTTTAAAAGAGAAATTAGCCTATTTCAAAGTATGTATATGGAAAATCATGGTGCAAATTTCAGTACAGAAAACAGGGTAGAAATAAATAATTAGCAGCCAAAATTCATTGCAGCTACAGGTCTTGAGTAGGCAGCTCCCTTCTTAGGAATAGTTCTTTTATTTGGAGCTCCTCCTCTAGGAAGGTTTTTTATGATGTGAATTTTCATTTCCTGCTCATAGAACTTGACTACTAATGGTGACTGCTATAAACTTAGTCAAATCAGGTATGTGCAACGGCCTAAGAGAGCCTGAGGAGAGGCTGCTTTGCCTCCTGTTCAGGAAAGCAGGCTAAGTGCTGGACATGAATTCAAAGGAAGCAGTAAGTGCCCAGGTTAATTCTCATCCTGCTCCTGCTGCCCACAACTGCAGCGAGGCTGGGGACTGCCCAGGTTGGAGTGTCCCAGGGGCTGCAGGAACAGCTGGCTCCTTCCGTGGGGCCGCTGTCCCCATGGGCAGCGCCGCAGCCGCACGTGGATGCGGAGCAGCTGGTGCCGGGAGCCGCTGGGAGCCGCTCTGGGCAGCGCTGTGCAGGCACTGGTGAAGCAGGGCTCACCCTCTGCCCCAGCCACCTCCTAGAGCTCGTTCACAAGCCCCAGCGCCGTCCGTGCTGCAAACCAGAGGGCAAGGAGCAGGCAAGGCCAAGAAGTTCCCTTCAGAGGCACGTTCATGCTGCCAGTGCCTTCGCCAGTTTGGGGACACCCATGGGGGCCCAGCCTAATGGGCTTGGATGCTCTCCGGGACTGGAATGCCTTCTTTTCTTCCATAAAATACATTTTAACATCACTTTTCCTGCTGCAGTTATAAAGCATATAGGAATTTCTGAAACGCTTAAAATAACACAATGCAACACAGACCTGACAAAATACTGGAGATGGTCTACTTGATGGGGGGGTAGGGAAGAAAATAAGAAGAAAACCTTAACATTAAAATGCCCATTTTTCTTCAAGATAGGCCAAAATCTCATTCTTAATTGGCACTCTTTGATATATTTCTTTTCTTTATGTAGGGAGTAAGGAAATACGGAGCTAACCTAATGTGGAACCAGAGAGGGAATGGAGATTTGGTGATGGGTTGCTCAACAAGTTAACCCTCCTGACAAATATCTGATTTTTCTGCACAGTGCTTTTCAGTGCTCATACTCTGTGTATCCTTATAGATATATTTCATTAATAAATCAGTAAAAAGGAATAAAATACAAACATGAAAATAAAGTTGGAAAGGCAGTGGATGGTCTGCAGGATTACATCAGACAAACTACAGAATCAAACTGTAAAGTAGATAGGAGAAGAGTGGAGGGAGCGAAGAAAAGAGAACCAAAAAAAAAAAAAAAAACCCATTTGGGTATTTCAAATAGCTCTGGGATTTTTGCCTTTTTATCTGTTTTGGCTAGTGTTACCTTCAACTACTTAAATATGACAAACAATACGTATTTCAGAACTACGCAGCCTGTTGACCTTTTTATAAATCTTTACAGTTTTATAGTTTGGGGTTTGGCTTTTAATTACCTACACACAGTGCTGCAAGCATTATTTGTTTTTAACTGTGACTATTTTGTGGAGCTGTAGATATGTTGAAAGAGTTTTGCAGAATTGGCTTAGGTTAGCATTCGGATGACACCTTTCCAAATTAAAGAAGAAAATTGCTAGGGAATATGCAGTTACTCATTCAGTAGGTGTCAGTGGTGATGACAGGTGCCTTCCTGGTCCTTTAGGAACTGCCACTGTTTCCATGCCTTTGTTTTGAATTCTTCTGCATGAATACTTTGTTACAAAGCATTTATAATCTTGCTAAATTCAGCATCAGTGCTGGATCTGATCATATAATTACAACGGTATGCACTGTGGAACAGAATGTGTCCTGCTGCACTTGCTGTTAATGTAAAGCAGGCAACAAGGCAGAGCTTTCTGAATGAGATTTCAGATGCTTGTTCTTTCTAGTATGAATTTGTGCCAGTTTTATAATAGTCTTATTGCAAACTTAAGAACCTATCACTTTATATTTTGTTGACGTTAGTCTTTTTCACCTTTCTTTACTTGTATTTCTCTCATGACCCTCTTTGTCCTTAGCTGCTGTTATTCTTAAGTGTTCTGAGAAAGGAAAAAAAAAAAAAAAAAGCCAGTCCTGAACAGAAACTCATCTACTGCTTGTTTGCAGCCTCCCATGGAGCTCTAGGACTTTTCAGTTTTATTGCATATGCTATGATTAATCTACATTGCATGTGTTTTTATTTTTCAGGAAACCGAAGCAGCAGTTCAGGCTAAACAGCCGAATGTGGAAGAGGTTTTATCCAAAGGGTGTCATTTACATAAGGAAAAACCAGCTACTCACCCAGTAAAGGTAATGAAGCAAACCTTAGCAATATCCATTACTGCCTAATGGGTTGTGCTTCCCCTGTTGTACACTTGTCCTTGACATGCTCTGTTTAAAATCAATGCAAGAGCTTGGCAAATAGTATTGGTTCTGTTCTGTGACAGTAGAGCCAGGAATAATGTAGTGTTCCTAGCTAGAAAATTATTGCATATTGCAATGGAATAATTGTATTTGACATTAATGATTCTCCATCTATTCAAGTGTTATCCACGCTGAAAACAAATTTAAAGGTTTTTTTTTTTGTCTTATTAACTGAATCTGATAATATGTTTTTTAAAATTTCCCTGTTTTAAATTACACTTTCAGAAGTACTCTCAATCAAAAAAAGTGAATGTGCCATTTAGAAAAGGTAACAGTCAAGTCACAGAAGGTCCTTTGCTTTGAAGTTTTCCCATTATGAATGAAAAAAGACAAGTCAGTATGGAACATTTCCACTCTCTTTTATCTCTCCCAGTGTTCATACAGAATGACTTGATTCTGTTTAGGAGCAGAGAAATACATTGTTACGAAGGCAGTTCCCTCTCAATTCATCTCTTTTTAAAAAGTATGCCATTGAATCATTTCTCCCAACATAGAAATCAGTTTGAAGATATTTTTTGCTCAGTTTTGTCATGGTTTTTTAGACTTTCATAGAGGCTAGAGTGTCGTTTGCTATCCTGGAGCATCTTGAAGCAGAAAATAATAAAAAGTTAAGAAGTCTGCAGGTGACCTCTAACATGAATGTCTTGTTTTACCACCTCTATTTAGTCATTATGTTTGGAGTATTTTTTCTTTTGCAAAATCTCTCCTTACCAAGTCATTTATAAATCCCATCATCATGTCTCCATTTGCAGGAGAACACTTATGCACTTATCTTCACTTTGGAAACTAATGCATATTTAATCATGTTTCAGTTTCTTTTCTATTTTTCTGACGAGAAATCCTTACCAAGAGTTTTCGTTTCTATTCTTCTTTTTCTCTTTTTTTTTTTTAATGACCAGCACTCACTGAGAAATACTGAGAAATATTAATCAGTGAGAAATACTGAAAGAGGTGAAGCAAGGTGACTTAGAAGCAGTGTGCTAATCAAAGGGTGGAGAAACAAAGCTTTTGACTCTCTTATGTATTTTTGCTTGACTATTTCATGCCTATTGTTATTGGGAAAAAGTCTTGCTGCAGTGATGGCGTTCACTTGTTTGGTATGGCTGCAGTTGCAATTTTAGGGGATGTTACTCAACATTTTAGCAAGCAAAGTACTTGAAATAACAGAAGACTACCGGTTTGAGCTTCTCCACATTTTGTAATATGCCTGTGATGAATCATGGAATAAATTTTGTTGTGGTCAGGGAGAAGAATTAGCAATGCTCCTGTGCACCACTGACTGAGGTGTACTTGATGTGAAATAAATCTGTGCAGACCAAATTTCTGACATAGAATTGTGTGTTTCTTTTAAAAGTGACCATACTAAGGACACTGAAAACTGCCAAATATTAGCCATTTCTAAACTTTTGAAATCAGATTTACTCAAACACAGTAAACTGGGACAAGATAACACTTTAAATAGAGATTATGACATTTCTTGCGTTGCAAGAAATGCAACGATATGATGTGCCTGTGAGAAAATGAACAACTAGTTGTGAAGTAGTGGATATTTCATTCCTAGTTGGATATTTAATTCCTATTCCTCTTTAATTTTCCTTTTTTTTTTTCCATTACATTCTGTAGTTCAGTTATGGGATGAACCTGTAAAGTTAATTTCTGTGTCACTGATTGTTCTGTCAGAACTGTTGAATTGCTTTTTTGATATTGTAGTTCTCTCTAAGCTTCCAACCATTTATACTGAGCTGATTTTCTGTCATGGTTCCTAGTGAGTTACTTCCACTACTGTTTGTTCTTTCTGTGTTTCAGTACACAATAGTTCTCAACTTAGACATACCAGAAAACTCACTACAGTTTCTTCAGCAATTGTGGAATAAATCTGGCAGTTTAGTTGAGATGGGCTGGTTTCATGTAAATGAAATATTTCACCTGAAAATATTCTCCAAGATTGAACTAACTCCTAGGAAATGAGATGGTATTTTCATCCTTATTTATACATGGGGACATCTACACCGAGATAAAAGCTGAAAATTGCAGATACTTCTAGATATCAAATAGGAAAAAAAACCATATTCTTTGGCATTATAATATCTAATGTTTTACATGATAAAAACAAAAGTTTTCACAGTTTCTTTTGCAGCTGGAATTGCTCAACGCTTCTGCAAATAAGATAAGTTTCAAGATGGATGCACAGAAAAAAACCTACTTGGCTTTTTAAAAAAACATTAATTAGTATTACTTCAGAATTCTATGGAAAATCAGTTCTCTGGGGCGGCCTTGTCTCAACCATCCCTTTTCCAGCTCTAATTTGCATCTTAATTCACCAGTCTTTTCATTCTTTCCAATAAATGATGCAGAGACCCTACAGAGTTTGACCTTCTTTGTCCCAAACTTTGACTCAGGCCTCTCCTGTGCTGGAAAATAGTATTAATATTCATAATTGACTTAATTCTGGCATTTTGTAATCTTTAGCCATTTGTCTTTGCCACCTTTATAATCTACTTCCATTTCATTGTTTTATCATAAATTCAATCTCTTGGCTTTGTATTGACTCATCCCCCAGCCAAAGGTTGAAGCACCAAGTTCCACAGTGCATCCCAAGCACATGAGGAAGCTGATGACTGGTCCGGTGTTAGTTCATGACTCCTCCGGTCTGCCCTTTCCATCTTTAGTCCCTGAGTCCCATTCCTACCGCTCTGTGCTCAAATTCTTATATATAATAGGCTGATGAGTAAGTAATAGGTTGATAAATAATCATATATGGGCCGTGTGCTCTACTTGAAGCCTATCCAACAGCCCTGGATGAAATATCTTTGGTAACATACATAGGTGGTTATAAACTGTTTGGATTAGAAGTTTTCCCGTGTGAGAAATTAAGATGGCAAAGACAGAAATTGTTTTCCAGGAGTAAAATTTATGTATTCTCAAATGAGGATTGATTCTGAAGTTGGAACTTAACAGTTAACTAAATAATCACTCAGTTTCCGTACAGAATTCCCAAAATGTATAATCAGTCATTGTTGACCATGTATGTATATCATATTTTACTAAGGTATAGTTTTAGTGTGGTTAGACTGCATGTTGGTAAGCTCTTAGTAATGGATTAAACATTGCTCGGTTAAAGTTATACATCTTATCTCACACTTATGTTTTCATACCCTCCCTAAGCATATGATGAATTTTGCAATGTAAAGTATTTTTGTTGGTAAGTTGAATCCTAGACTATGATGATTCTACATGGCAACTACTTCAAGAATCAGGAATGGAATAGAAAATGATCATTAATGATCTAACCTCACTTTATGAGGTTCATGCCTTTGAAATGAATTTCTGTAAGTTATTTTTGTTTGATTGCTTTTTCTGAGGAAGGGATCTGGAGAGATGATTGCTCATGATAGTACCAAATGTAAACTCCAGTCTGACAGTTTATCAACACTTAGAATAGTTTATTCAGGGCAGAATTTGAGTGGCAATTACAGAGCTGCAGGTCCCCTACCGCATCACTCAGTTTGCGCTTTGCTGACATGTTGGATGGGAGAGCAAATTGTCGGGGGGAAAAAAAAAGAGGACTTCAGGAATGCCTGTAGACCTGTTTCCTTGTCCTCGGTCTTGCATTTAAAATACTGCATCATTTCTCTAAATACCTCAGTCTAGTTTTAGTGCCATCACTGAGGTTAGTTCATGTATGATTGTTAACCTCACTTAAATTGCACCTGTGCCAGTGCTGAAAGGATATTGATAAATCAATAAAAATATTCCCCAGTTTACGGTATTTCGAAGTCACCATTGTCACCACTGCTGAAGAAACTGCAATTAAACAGAATTGTTCCACTTTAAGTAAACATTTTAATGCGGACAGGCTAATTTATGGCAGATACGGGATTGGATCAAGCTGTAATTCTGAAGAGCCTGGAACTTTATACTCTTTGGCTAGTTGTGTAGTGCCAAAGACGACAACCCTTTTTATCATCTGCAGGGAGCGTGTTCTGTATTTTGTCATTGCTGGAAACAAATCCCTGGCTCACATCCATGTACGAGTGGAGCAGCTACTCCCAGTGAGGACCAATATTATATTTATAGCAACCGTGTGTCCTTCCTCAATTACTGTGAATATATTACAGTCAAAACTATGGCAGAATATGTGTAATCTTCCCAGCTTCTGTTTTCAAGGGCTCTCTGCTCTCATGCCTGCTGTTGAAATAATGGATATTTGAATCATTCTTTCCATTTCTAAGTTCTGGAAAAAACGTCTTGAGCTAGAACAGCAGAAAAAAATAGGAACTTATAAATGTATCCCCCCTCAAAAATTGTGTTCCAGAATGTGGGTTTCTGTGTATTTGTACTCCACACAGAAATAAAACAGGTGTATGATGGTGAATTGTCATCAATAGTGGCTTTTGTCACACACACCCGATTGCTTCATGTGCAGTTATCTTACAACTCTATCCTCAGAGAGTCTTTGATATTTCAGACTTTTGATTTTATTTTTAAGCTACTGTTAGAGTAACTAAAGACATGTTTTATGCTCTTACACAGAGCAGTCCCTTCTTTCCCACTGTGTCCAAAAGCTGTCCAGAATTTATACCAGGCAGAACCATGCTGTTTCAGCGTGAGCATGCAGACCTGAGTCAAACCAGTTCTGTTCTCTGCCTCTCGTCCAGTGAGCTCCATCTTTTTAGTTTCAACATAATTCATTTATCTTTATTAATAGCCATCCTGTTTCCCTCAGGTCTGGATTATGATGTATATCAAATTGAGGTAGCATGGGAATATTAAAAGCATCCGCGAACGGCGTGGGGACACTGTGCTGCTTTCTTCAGCAGGCAGGCAGGGAGCAGCCTAAGGGAAAGCTGGGGCCTTCAGTAAGTGTTAGAGATTTGGGCACGTACTCAGCATGCCCAGTGTTCCTGCAGCCTCCCAGCAAGGAGGAAGGAGTGCTAGGACTGCCGTGTCCAAGGCCCAGTGCCTCCCAGGGTGATCACACCCCAACCTCTCCCTTGGGCTTCCTTCTGAAGGAACAGTTGAGCTGCCCATGCTCAGGGCTGCAGGCACACGCATGCACCTTGTCGTTGGCTGCAGGCAAGTGACAGGGTCACAAGAAAGCTCTGCCTTACGAGGAGGTGCCCCGCGCCCGCACAGGAGCTCCCTGATCGCGGGGGCAGCACTGCCCAGGGTGGCCACCAGCTCCCGCCCCCTGTCCCGACGAGGGGGTCCTGAAGACACGGGGCAGCGTCGCCTGCATGGAGTGGCCCTCCTGTCCACGTTGGCCCTGGCCCCGCTGCAGCGAACCGGCAGCCTGAGTGCTCTCAGCATCCCAGCACTGGCAGGCTTTTCTTACTGCCATTGGGACATACGTTAGGTACCCTGTGGGCCTACCTGTGAAAAATAATTGCTGTTTCAACATATATATGTATTTTTTTTTTAATTCAGGCTGTCTGACACAATAGAAACACAATGCTAAAAAGTGGAAAAAGAATTTATTATAAATTTCATATTATATGTATATTCTTCTTCTATTCTAGAGAAAATTAGAAGACTTGACTGCTGACTGGAAGGCAATAAACCACTTAATTCTACAACTAAAGGAAAAGCCAACATTAGGAGCACCTGGCCTTTTCTCTGCAGGTGTCGGTAAGTGCTTCAGTATATACGTCTTTCAAAATGAAGTTGCAAATTACACATTTGTACATGAGAGTGCTGGTGTCAAATTCAGTTTGTTTTTTTATTCTTTCCTTTCTATTTGGTATAAACTGTCCCAAGACATAAATCAGTTTGTAGGTTTGGTGAAATGATTGCAGCATGCTTTTCTAGGTATTGCTGTTTCAGAACTTTATTTCTTTATCCTCTGAAGAGCTGACTTTATGACTTTCTATAGGCATTCATGGAGGGAGGCAAATAATTTAAATTATAAAAATAAGAACGTGAATGTAAGCCTTTCACAGAATGAAATTCAGAAATTGCTTTTTAAATGTAATAGTGCAAGGAAATGGCACTGTTTCAAGGCAATGGTTGATGTATTCATAGAAGAGGTTGTGTGACAGCATGGTGAGAGTAATTTCGGAGTTAAACATTAAGTCTGTGATATTTATCTGTGGATGTCTGAGCTGATGCATCCACAGCAGGAGACCTGATCTCTTTCTAATTTTAAATTATTTGGACAGTATTTATGTTGTATTAATCTCATATCTCTTGGTACCTGCTGCTTCCCTGCAAGGACTGCAAAATCATTTTTATGTACTTGATGCATGGATTTTTTTTTTCCTGCAACTTTCCCCAGAAATGTTGTCATTAAGCAAAGATGGAAAAAAGTAGAGAAAGCGTACTGGATTTTCCAAAGTCTGACTTTCTAAAGTCTCTTAAGATTCTTCCCTTGATATTAAAGTTTCTCCATTCCTTTGATAGAGAACTTTACTCACCTGTAGAAGCTTCAAAGCTGGTCAGCAGGTCTGGGAGCAAAAAGAAAAATTTTCCTCATCAGATAGTCTATAACTCAGGGTATCTGACTCCAGCAGTCAACTGACAGTTGATTATTTGTAGGATGTTGATCCCTCTTGCCTTTTAATACTCTGATGATTGGCATAAAAGTAAAATGGTACTGGAGAATTCTCTGCTTTCTACTAGTGACCTGAAAACTCCATATCAGAAGTCTTTGTACAGGGAACTAAATAATTGTACCACATAGAATTCAGAATATTCACTATTAGAAGAAGGTCCAGTTTCCATCAAAGTCGGGTACATCAATCCAAGCAAAGGAGATGTCTTACTCATGACATATTAAATACTAGCGAATAGAAGCTGTTATTTAGCTTTAGCTATTTGGTTCAAGTGGCAATCATATCAATTTTATAAAAAGGGCTAAAAACTGCTAATATTTTTAGAACCCTTAGAAAAGCCTTGCTTTACAGATTTGTTTTCCCAAGGCACACTATAAACATTCATCTCATGACATGGTAGACTGAAGAGATGCGTAATCATTTTTGTGGCACTAGGTCACTAAACTAGCTACAACGGTTTTGCATGTCAGCAGGTTATGTCAACTTCCAGGGGCAGAGAGCATTGGACTGCTGTGGATTTCTTGCTATGAAGGAAATGGTAATAACTAAAAAAGAGAGAGAGCACAGTGTACAGCAGATTACCTCAACTTTATCCAGAGAATTGCAGAATTGCTCATTTACTTAAATTTTAAAACTAGACTCTGAAAGACTACTAACATTTCTGAGATTCACGTGCAATTACACATGCATAAAATCAAAGCATTGGTGCAAGAACTACGATTTTCTTTCTAGTGATGATAACACTTAAAATTTGAATGTATGCTTCATACGTTTCATTTTAGGTCATTTTAGTGCAATCACATCATTAGAGGTGTCATCAGAGAAACAGAGATCCTCTGAGGCTGGAAGGCACTTTCAGAGATGCAGAGATTACCTATCCCAGCTGCCCTGCTCCAAGCAGGGCCACCCAGAGCAGGTTTCCCACAGGGCTGGGTCCACTCGGGTTTCTCGTACCTCCGAGAATGGAGACTCTGCAGCCTCTCTGGACAGCTTGTTCCAGTGTCTGACCCTTGCCGTAAACATGTTTCTCCTCCTGTCTGAAGCAAGTTTCCAGTAGATGCTTGGAGTTGGTCCTCCCCAGCTGCAAGGACTTGAGATTTCTTCTGTGAACTTTTATGAAGTTCCTTTCTGCCTATTTCTCCCCCTGCTCAGGACTGCTTAAGGGAAGCAGTCCTGAAAGTCTTGCCAAGCTCAAGGCAAAAATAAAAGAAATCCATGTCATGGATTTTGTTCATGCTGTAACCAGTGGTAAGTTTTGTAATCAGTTTTGCCATTTATATTATGCTGTAGCCTTTTTCATGGACTTGTTCTGTGCTGCTGATTCTACTTTCTAATGAGGCATACATTAAAATGCCCATAGGCATTTTACTCGACCTGCCCATAGGAGAGATGGTAGATCCATCCAGCACAGGGACAGTGTAGTGACCAAATCCTGTATCAATCAGTGCCACTGTAACTCAGCTCACTTGTTCCAGTCCCCTCTCGCAGAGCGTCTGCGTTTTAAACTCTTCTTTCGTGGAGGTTTGTCTCTGAAGTTGGTCCAGGGAGGTTTTTCTTGGCAGCTTTTTTTATTATGTTATTTGTAAATCAGATTAGTTCCTTCATCTGTTGTGCGCCAAGGCCTCAGAAGTGGTTGCAGTGCGGGGAGTGCAAGGAGTTAGGAATGGATGGCCAGAAGCGAAGTGGGAAACACCTGAGCTGGCACCGCTGTTGACAGAAATGCGTGTGGGAGTGGGACCCTAGGTGAACACAGAGAGGGAAAGGAAGGTGTATATCATGTTCCTTTTCAGTGAGGTTCTAAGCTGAGATGAGTTTAAATGATCGGTGTGGACTGCCTGAAGCAGTGCAGCTGGCAATGTTGCCCTCCTGCGCTGGGCAGCACTGCGAGAAACCCGCTCGGTCACGTTCCCCTTCGGGAGGAGGCCTTCCCCCACCGTCTCTCTCCACGCTGAGCACTGTGCGGGGTCATGGAGGGCCTTGAACTCCCTCCTCAGAGAAGTATGTTGCCCCTCAAATAAGCCTGGAGCATCCCCAGGCTTCTTCAGAGGTCACTTTTAAAGAAAAACGTTCACGATGATTTTGGAAAGACTCTTTAATAATTAACTGTTGATAATTATTCTTTTACTGATTCTCAGAGCCTTTTGTGGCCATCAGAGTTTAATAATGGTCATGTCTGTGTCCAAGACTAGGAAACTGAGGTGTAACTGGCTAACCTCTACTGTCCTGTCAGGTGTCATTTGGTCTAGTCAGGTTACAAGAAGCCAGCCAGAGGGTTTGGTGCCTACAAGATATATCGTATGGTGGCTACCATAGAGGTGAAGAACAGAACTGCAATGTATTTATGGTTATTTATAGGCTGATGTATTACAGTTTCTTCAGCACATGCAGTACTAAAAATTGTCCTTACTATCCCACTGGACCAGTGTCCCCTTCAGCATAATAAACAACAGTTAGTTTCCATCAAGGAATATGTCTTGGAAGTCAGACTTCGCCAAGGTCCATTGGCTTGACTCAAGAATCAAATCAACCTGCTACCTGTCTTTGGTATTATAACACAAAATTGTGCAAATGTCTCTAATCAAACATCTTGATGCCTTACTTGGCCAGCCATTTGAAAACATTTTAAGTTTAGAGATAGGCTATTTTGGAATGTACTTTTACAGGAGGGATAAATTTTAGTACTATCTTTGTATGCACTGATATGACTGCTTTTGTATGAAGATACTACCTCTATATTTGCTTAATAAGTTAGGTAAAGCCTTCTGGAGTTTTGTAAAATCATGGGAATACATTGTGGCTTGGGAGACATTCTTGACTCTGTTCCTGAGGATAACAATTTCCATTTTTTGTCATCATTCAAATATAGATATAACATAGTAAGTTGTTGAAAAATTTTGGCCATTTTTGTTCAGTATTATACATGAAAATACAAACTCTTAAAAAGGTATATATGTACTCTAAATCATACTGCATTTGGAGTTAGTGAAACATGAAAAATAACTATGTTAGTATGATTAAAAAAACTCTGTGAGCTAATTTTACATATCCCATAGCTAATATAACTTGTAGGAGTACTTTAAGTTGTTTTTCTTGAGATTAAACTCATTCAGTAAATAGTATTTTGTGTATTGTCAATTTCCATTTTCCTTTAAACTTTAGGCAGCTTTCTGTCCTTTTATCAATGAAGTAGATAATCAAGTGAAGGAGAAAAATGTGTGCTTGTGAGGAATGAGAGCTAGTGTCAACTACAATGTTGAAATTATTTCAAAATTAGAGTTGAGTTGGTTGTCCCTTAAAACTTAACATGTTAGCTGTCTTCAATTTGAAGCGTTATTTAGGCTGGATCTGTTAAAAATGTTTTTCATTTTACCAACCAAGGTCTGTCTGAAAACTACAACATACAGAGATGGTAGTTAGGGATACCTGCTGTGAAAATGCTCGGTATGGAATGCTCGTTATTGTATATTTAACATGGAGAATTTGAAGAAAGCTGTTGATCATTCCACCCATAATCACGCTACTCACGATGAGCTTTAGGTAGCCGTCTTTTCAACAACCAAAACTGTTTAGTGCTTTCAATGCACTAAATGCTTGTGTACAGGACATGGTAGATATTTAATATTGCAGAACCATTTTCTACAGAGCAGTACAGCTTAAAATCTATACCGTGCATCATTTCTGACAAGCAGTTATACACTGAATTAGGAATACAATGCCAGTAGTGCGTTTTACTTAAAATTAGTTTTAGGGCACCAGAAAAAGAAACCAGTAACATGAAGTGCAAAAGAGAAAAAGACATGACTGTATGTGGTGTGGTGGTGCCGTGGTATTTGTGCACAGAGCATCTAAAGGAAATGTGTGTTTTTAATATGAGGTGTAACTTAACTCTAAAAAGAAATTGGAATGAAACAAAATACAAGAGAGGAAACAAGGCAATAAAAGAAGCCTCATAGAGGATGTCTCGAGTTTTCAAATCAATGCTGAGAACTGAGGAGAGAGTAGGCTGTCTCCTACCTGAGCTGGCCTAGCAAAGGCTGCTCACTCTAATATGAAGCAGAGTAGTACAAGAATAGACTAATGCTTTGCCTGCTCTGTACCTTTGAGTAAAGAATAAGTAATGATGTATGTTCATTTTAATTTGGGTAGAATCATATTACTTTGCAGGCTTAAAAAGACTCATACGTACCAACTTAGTTGGCTACCTGTTATGTTTACCTTACTGGAGAGCTAGTTTCCCTGTGGTGTTCAGGAAAGATGTTGCCCAATTAGTCTGTCTGACTTTCATTAAGAAGCTTTTTGCCTGTTTAGATGTGTGTCACATCTTAAAAAAAAATAGCAATATGGCCCAAAACTGAATCTGTTACCATTTGATTGGAGATTTTTCAAGGTCAGGACCTAGTTTCACAAGCAGTTCTATTTTTCAATACAGCTGACATCAGACACAAGCTGAAAGACAAACTTGTCTAATAAAGCTTTCAGATTCAATTTTCTCTCTGCATACAGCTTCAGGAATCTCTAGAGGTCATTCACAGCATGTGCTGCAACACCAGCAGGGAGAAGTAATGAAAAGAGTCTGGATAAAAAGCTGACACTATCCCTTCAAAGCTGCATGAATAAAAACATAATAAGCAAGTTTATAAGCGCAAATCTGTGATTCAGAGAATTTCTATCTTCATCTTTATAGAAGGTTTTGATGTGAGGATCTGTTTTTGGATTATCTGACAGGTAGAAAAATACATACAAAATATGCTTAAACCATAAAAGCCTGATTTAAATCAAAAGAAAGAAGGTTACCACTTTATATTTAACATCTTATTTCAAGGGTCTCTGAGTAGGTTAGTCTTTGAAAGTGTCAGTAATAAACAGGTGTGACAGAGCAGTTTACAAAACGGAATTGGACTTTTACTTTGATTTTTCAGGATTTAGCTGCCTAAATCAAAGAGTATCTGTATTGCTGCATAGAATTTTTTATTGTACATAAATCTATTATGAAAAGTAAATCAGAAAGTGACAATAAGAGTTGAATGCTCCATTGTTATTAGAAACAATACAGAATCTATGTTTGCTTTTCATGTTCTATAGCTATCAAAATTTACAGTGTGAGAGTAATGCTATCATTACTCTTTCAAAGGTCCACGTTTGCCTTCTCCATATTGAAATATGGCCTGATATTTTCTTCTCAGGAGAACTGGCTTTTCAGCTTGTTTTCTTTCTTTTAATTTCTCCAACACCAGTTAATAGCAGCAGGGTATACAGGATTCATTGCGATTAAACCCCATGAAATGTAAATGATACTGTACAGCAAAATTCATCAGAGTATTACTGATAACTTATGTGACATTCCTTATATTAATGAAGAAGAAAGAAGTAAGTTATAGATACAATCAGTTTTCTTACATGACACATGCAAAATGAAATGGCCCAGGAAAAACAAATGAAAGGTAATTTCATTTTCCTCTAGAACTATGTTCAGCATCCATTGCAGAATCAGGAATTAGATATTTTCAAGAAACATGGCAAAATAGGATTGTATCACTTTTGGAAAACAGGTTCAAGATTTGAAGTAGTTCATCCTGTACCATATATATATATATATATAAAAAAAAAGAATTCCTTTTAGAGTTCTTAGTTAAGGTAGTATTCTTCACAGAATCATAGTCCATGATCTTTTCTAGTTTGAGTGTAACTCAAATTATAGCATTGGATCTGTATCACCTTTTTCATGCTTTAAACCCCTTCCATCTCCTTTCTTTTTTTTAACGGTAAGCTGAGTTAGGATGCTGCTGACTCTACAGATAGCATGGGCTTGAACACAGCAATAATCCCTCTTTGCCCCCTTCTCGTATAGTATTTGTCAATTGATAATTAATGTCCTGTGCAAATATCTCTCATTTGCTAGAATAACAGAAAGAATGAGTTCATTCTGTGCATAGTCCTTTTTATGTCTGTCTGCTCTTCCTTACTGACCTTTCTTTTTAGAAGGGCAACACAGCTGGCTTTTCTTTCCAAGAAGAGAGGCGTTTTCCTATTCTTAGTCTACTGAAAGTTGCAGTGGCTCTTGAGCATCCTGCAGCATCCCCTTGCTGGAGGTTATGCTATGGCTGGAGCTGCCGCAGAGCTTGGTCTTCTCTCCGGAGAAACAGCCACCCAAGGCAAGGAGGAAAACATGATCCCATCACAGGAGCAGGCTGGAGGCCATAAATAGTGGGCAGAGCTCCTAATTGTAATGTTTATGCTCTGATCACAGGGCAAGATATTCTGAAAGAAAAAATCATTCCTTAAACTCTTAGGATAAAGGCTAAAATGAGGAAAGGATGTTGAAAGAGTAATGAAAATTCTCTAATACTTCAACTAGGAAATTCATTAATCTTGTTTTTCTTAAATGCTTATATGAGGCTTGTCACTGTAATGTCAGCCCTGTCTTCTGCACTTGCGTCAGCGTGCACTAGAGAGGGATGTACTCAGGGGAGATGTGCATGTAGAGGGTTGAGTTACTCATGTTTCCTTTAACAAGACATCAATGATCAGATGATGTTTAAGTTCCTAAATGCATTTTTTCTTAAACTAAAGTAAATGTAAGAGTAATAGGGGTTAGTTTGACCTGGAAAGTATTACACGTACCGTTATAAAAAGCTTGACAAGTGCTTCACAAATAATACACGGCAAGATAATATAGCATTTCTGATGAAGAAAGAACAGACTATGCTTGCAGTGATTTAAGGAAAGCGGCACTAAGAAAGTGACAGTGAAGATGTTGCATTCTCAAACTTTGAGCAACTGTTCTTGAATTATGCAGGATTTTCTTAAGCTCTCTGATGCAGGATAGATGTGGAACATTTTGCCATGAATACTGTAAGGCTGTTAAATTACATGATACCTGAACTCTGCAACACTGAGTCTTTCAAAGCTTCCCCTTCTGATGATTTGTTTTTTATTTTATGCACCACCTAAATGTCTACTGGCTGTTTAGTGTTCTTAAGCGTTTGCCCCGTGTCTATGTACAGTTTTTCTACACTTTTTTTTTTTCTTCAGTGTTCGCTTTGATTGAGGTAGCAATCTGTGACTGTTAAACCTGTTTGTAGCTCTCTCAGAACTGGAATAGGTGTTTTTCTTAGGACTGCAGCTGTTGGAGCTGCTGGCAATGTGTCTTTCATGATATCAAAGAACTTGCTGCTAAAGTTCAGCTCAGTGCCAACAGCGGTACATTGGAAATGTAAATTGTTGTCATATAGATTGACATCCAGTTGAAAGCTGCATGCTAGGGAATGGAAATTTTTACTTTTACTGACAGAAGGAATTCTGAGAGTTGCTTTCTTCATTTGTGACAGATGTTGTCACAACATTTTTTTATAGGGCAACTATATATTATGTGACGGTGTTTGATAGAACGCCACTACTGCCTTAGTAAAAGGCGTTCATTTTCATGTAATCTTCCTGTAACAACTGCAACAACTGCTTACTGAGAGACTCGTAGCATTTAGGAAAAAAAAAAAAAAAAGAAACTAAATGCGTTCTGTGCAGGTACAAATAATGCTGCATAAAATTAGGCTGTTTAGGAAAGCTACTCTGACACTTTGAACTGGAATTCTTCAGGCTATCCAGAAGTGACTTGAGAGCATTGCTACATCTGGGAGATGTAGCAGTGGTAACTAACTGGGGATCCAGAAATCAATACTGAAAACTTTCAGAAAGAAAAATACAAAACCAAAGTGTTAATTAACTGACAACAGAAATAAGCAATAACATTTAATAATAGATCACTTCCAAAAATAAAATTGCTTATTGACACTGTTTTAATATTACTAAAGAGGTTCCTAGTGTTGATTCCATTTACCACTTCAGAAAGTGTAAAAACAGGCTGCAGCATTTTCCTCAACACTTCCCTTAATTCAAAATTGAAAAAATCTGTGCTATTCTTTTCCTTAAAAGCCCAGACAAATAAGTAGCTCTCATAAGGCAGACTGCATCTCCATTACATATTTTTGTATAAACAGATTGTTACAGTGTTTCACAGTTAAATTAATCTTTAATATAAACTGCATCACAGAGCTCTTTGGGATGGTTTGGGATGCAAACCATCTGAATCTGAATCTGAATGTCCTACTGGAAACCTTTTTTTTTTTTTTTTACCCTATATGTCATATTAGCTGGAGAAGGCTAAAACCAGTAATGATGACAGAAGATATGGAAGACAAACAAGCCAGAATAGGATTGTTTCTATCAGCTCTGGGTTTCCTGATACCTCATATTGCAATAAAGAAACAGGCAGCAATATTTGAGGGAAAGAAATCACATATATGTTAGCATTAACATACTTTCAGTTATAGTGCACCAGTATCCCACCATTTGAAACAACTCTTACATAAATTTAAAAACAAAACAAAACAAACAAAAAACAGTGTCAAGAAGGATTATTATTTTTACTATAATGGAAATATTGCAGATACTTCTTCAGATAATCTTTAAGCTACCGAACAGAAATATTGAACATGATTGTGTTCATTATGTAGTTTGCATAAGCAAGAGAGGATATTTACAGGGAAGGATATTTCCAGGTCTTGACTGATAAATTCAGTGTTTTTTTTTTTTTCATATGAAGTATTTTAAAGCATTATCTCAATGTTTTAATGGAGACTGGAATGTTGTTTTCACCTACCTTTTTAAATATAGATTAATAGTTATTATAACATAATTAGTGATATTTCTTTAAAGTGAATTTAGAGGTGTTTAACTACTATATGAAGGATTCTTCTGATAACATTTTTTGGTATCAATGTCCACTTAATTTTTGTGCTCACTATAGCTGATCTGTTCGTTCCCCAGCCATATTCACTTTTCCATTTTTAATGAGTCCATCGATCATTTTGATCATGTCCTAGGGAAAAGGTTCACAGGGAATACCACAATAACAGTATATTACTAAAAAGACACTGAGCTTGGAAGCAGTTTATCTTTCAGAATGGTTTTGAATAAAACAGTAGGTCTGTGTAGAGTTATTAATTATACCTCACATTTTAGATATATGTGACAGTCTTTGATGCTGCTGCTATTTGAGTCATGGTCCAACTAGATCTAAAGCTCTTTCTCACACAAATATGGCAGTCAGTGGGATGTCTGTAAAGGCGGTGCCTGAATTATTTCCATGAATTATCTTCAGTCTTTTCTTAGCTGCTTCATTCTGAAAGCATCCTGTATCCTTCTTTCTTTGTTATTGAGACTGTTTGGAATTGCGATTATAGCTCGAAAGCTCTAATACACACGTATGTGGAATTTATTTTGCAGTGCCTCCTATGCTGACTTCATTCTTATTAATTGAACAGTTAATGTTGCAGTTTTAAGTACCCTGAACACTGAGAAAGTGTTCGCAGGGACTGCTCCCAGCAGTAGTAGGTCATAATCTTAACGCTTCTGCTCTGTAGCACTTAATTTTCCATACCTTAGTGTTATTTACATTATAACGCATACAAGTCTGCTTAGGTGCTGCATATGTAATGCTATGGGGACACATATTCTCCTCATGGGTAGAAGTTTGTTGGCAGTGATTTTTGTGATCAACATAGAGGCTTCATTCTGAGTTGAAACTACTGAAAAAAAATGATTTGAAAGCTATTTATTTTGTAATACAATGATCTCAGTTAAATTAGGAAATCTTATCTGTGTTGCCCGCAGATATTGTATTAGTTTTCTTCCAGAACTCTGCAGTGAACCAGAATATCTCATGAATAGTTGTATCCCTGTCTGCGAACTGTGTTCTTACCAATAAGCACCTTGCGTGCAGGGGCCCACTGCGCAGGCAAATGTGGTGTGCTCTGTTTCCTTCGAAGGACGGAGGCGTCAGGCTATTCATTTATCACTAGGACAAGTCTAAGGAATGAATCAGTCCCTAAACCATGTTCCCAGTTCTCCCTCAGGGAAGCCTGCTTGGAATGAAAAAATATGAGCGTGACTACTTGAGCAGTGCAGAAAACCTGTTGCAGTGAAACATGATTAAAAAAAAAAATCCAAGAGAAAAAGATCCCCGCTGGGAGGAGAGAGGTCTTGACCCATGTGCTGTTGTAGCCTCAAGTTGCTCCTGGTCACATTCCCAAGGTGGTGCGGAGCCTTCCCATGGAACAGGACAAACCTCGTGGGCCCGGCGTGAGGCGCTGCTGTGCGCTCAGCAGGACGCCCCTCTGGGCTGCCCATGGAGGAGGAGGCACTGCTGGCGCTAAAGCGACTATTTGAGATAAGTCATTGGTGCCTGTGCGCCCCGATACAGGGGTTCTTCGCGTAGCTTCTTGGCTATCCTGGACAGCTGCATTTCCTTGACCAAACAGAAATGGGGTACAGTGGTTGGACATTACTGTGCTGTCATCAGTCCCCTTTCTGTTCCCACTCAGTAGTTAAACAGTTTGATTTTTTCAGAGTGCTAGTCTTTGGAAACACAACCTTGCAATAATTTTTATTATATAGTAGGAAGCACTAATGGGAAGGTACAAGTTAGTGTATCTTAATATTTTAAGATACGAGGGACAGAAGGACAAATAAAACTTATCATACCACAAGAATGAATTTACATAGACTTTAAATGAAGTTAAGAGTCCTTATTTTTTTCCTAGTAATATTGGTAATAATGCTAGTATAATAAATAGTAATATTAGTAAACATATTAAAGTATTTTTTCCTAATAATATTAGAGGTCAGGTAGAATCTTTTGCTCAGATATTTGGGCGAGAAAAAAAAAGATTTGATTCTGTTTCTGCATTTATAAACTAGTTATCATGGGGAGGAAAAAATCCATCCCCCTGGGGTCACAAAAACTGTCAGTGCAGTTGCAGATGAATTATTTTAGAATATCTGGTAATAAATATTTTGTAACCAGTGTTAATTTATATTTCTTCATTAATTTTAATCAATTATTTATACTTTTCTGTTGAATGAACCATGTATCTTTGCAGGCATAAAAGATACAAAGGGCAAATGCACAATTCTGACTGATATTTTTGTTATGAGGAGAAGATAAATATTCAGGAGAAAGAAAGACTACACATTCGCTTTATAAATGTAGTTGCTCTCAATAATTTCATAGCTCTAATGTTTTTAACTGCTCCGTGGAAACAGCAGATTCTTGCCATTCTCAGTAGCAGCACATTTGTAATACTGCACCCTGAAGCTTTTAAAGAAGATATCACCCCGGATAGGGCACTTCCGATAGTGCATTACACTCCTCAGAGGAGTTTTTCAGCTTCTTGATGCAGAAGAAATGTGTTAAAGGTACAGGAGAAAGCAAGTGAGAGTCCAGAACAGTAATCCTGTGTGCAGTAGGAGATTAGAAATAGCCTGTGCTGGAATAACTGTGGTTTAAGAAAAACACTTAATAATTGGCATAATATAAAAGCCAATTTAATGTTTTATATAGTAAAAAAGTGCCTGACCCATCCTTCAGTTTTATATACTTCTTTATGACTGAATTATTCCTTTATTTGAAGATATACTTGCCTCAATCGGTGTAGTTTGATGACTGTAAGAGACGGAAGAAGCTGATACAAAAACTGACGTCCTGTGGTCTGTATCAGGAGACACCTTTCCTTCAGTGGCTGAGTTGTTAATTTTTCTACAATTGAAAATCTGCTAGTGGGAGAAGAAGTTCAGGATATTTCTTCTTCCCTCTGCAGAAGATTGTATGAATTGATCAAACTCACCTGTTTTTCTCAAAGCGTCTTTTTTATTTTTATTTATTTATTTATTTATTTATTTTTAACAAACTGAAGTACAGGTTACATTTTAAGCACCTCTCACTAGCTTATGATTATACTGAAGAGTTGTTCCAGGTATTGATATTGTCTCAAGGAAGTTCCTTATTCTGGTGTTGCTGTAGTCTGAGGACATTCCTAATCTATATATTTATTTATGTGAATAATCAGTGAGAAAATCTTGTTAGATTTCCTCTGTATTATTCCCGTCTTCCTTTATATAGCTAAGTATTTTTATCTCATTCGGTGTGTTTTATCTTTTTTTTATTAAAGGTTATGTATTTACGTTCCATATAAATCATGTCTATATTTATGTCTTTGTTTGTTCGTTTGTTTCTAAACACTGATTTTGCAAGAGAGATGCTATATGATAATATCCCTTTTGGAAACTCTTACTATACAAAAAAGGTGGAAATTGGAAAATGGAAAGTGTACTAGCATTTTTGAGAGGTCATTAGCTATTAGATCTGACTTATGAAAGTAACTGACATAAACTGACAGTTTATAAATTCCTATGTTTTGGGGGGGTTACCACTCCACAATTTTTAAGAAACTTTGGATAAGCAGTCTTGGTAGGTGTCTTAGAAATATTTAGAAAATTTCTTATTGCATTTATTCCCCTAAAGCAGACCTTTATACCTGCTTGTCCTCATTTGTCTAATGATTTTTGTTCCCTGTACATCCCTTAAAGAAAAGGTTGTACTTCCAAGTGACTCAGGTCTTTACCTGAGACTTTATCTTGCTTTTGTCATTTGTATAGGCTGTGTTGAATACTTGAAGTTTTGAGTGATGACTATTCCTTTTTGTGCGGGATTTACCAGCCTCCTGTGTAGATTAAATTCAATTGGGGCTATAGGATGCAATTTCCCAAGCAAAGGCTGAGCTAACTGTATGGGCAGAGACTTTGTGAGAGCTAAACACTGTTTGCTTCTAGTTTTTCTGAAGTAGGAGGAGACAGCAAAGAGGAATTTTGACCTTGAAGAAAGACAAGAGAGATTTTTTTTTTCTTTTTGTAAATTAGGCTGCTGTCTGAGAAAATGCCTGTAACAATGAGCCGAAAAAATCTCTTCTGTTTTGTTTTCTGCTTAGTTGAAGGAGGAAGGACTTTTTGCACATTTATTCTGAGGTAAACAATGTAGGATTAAATTAAGCCTAATTCTATCATTATCTTTTCATCATAGTTGAACAAACTCTCTGAGTGCATGCTCAGACCAAAATGTGTGGATGCTAGCAAATGCCACTGATATGTAGAGGAAATCCCATGCGATTTGAAAGAATATAACCTTTTATTGTGTGAATTCATGTCCTTTGTATATATTTTCCCTTGGGTAGCAGACAGATTTTTAATATCCAGTTCAGAGAAAAGTAAGCAGAAAAACGTGTAAAACACAAATACATATGTTGTTTTTTTAACAAACACTGTTAAAACTTCTAAAAAAAGGTTATTTTCATTATTGATTTCTACCTGGTGATGTTTGTTGTATGTTTTTCCTCCTTCACGCAATTAAGTCCATCATAGAGAGAGACGTACACAGACTTCTCACTTTTTCTCCTTGCTGAACAAAGATGAAAAATACAATAGCCTCCTGATTGTAAATATTTAACAACTGGAACCGAGGCCTTGCCGGTAAGGGGCATGGGGGGAGAACACTGAATGCCATTGTGAGGATCTTTACGTTTTTTCTGTGGCCCTTTCTGAATTCATTTTATTTTCTGTGTAGAACAATGAAGGAAAAACAGGTGTTGACAAATAATTTGTGGTTTTGCAGTTATCCTGGTAAGAATTATTTCAGAGTACTGAAGTTTGCAAGCTATAGGTATCGAGTCAGCTGACAACAGCGCTTTTTTTCTTCTTTTTTCTTTTTTTCTTTTGAATATTGACATTCTTTTCTGTCTTCAATGTACATTAACCACAGCAAGTGGTTCCAAGTGAATCCACGAGTGAATCCACTAACAGAATAGTTCCACTTGTATGGAATATGATGTTACTTTTTTCTTAAAAGAGCACTGGGTAGTTTTCCGTCCTTCCCCATTGTTCTGCAGATCTTAACACATTATTCTCTTTTTCAACTTTTCTCCTTGATTTGGTTTGTTTTATATGTTGCCTTGAAAAGTGACCCTATGTTGTCACCCATGTGGACAAGACCCACATTTTGGGACGGAAAAAAAGAGGGGTGAAGTCTGGGTGCAGGGAACCTTTGAACCACACACCCGCAGCCTCTGAAACATTGGTTAGAGCTTGGCAGGTTGAGGTAATGAGCCAAGTCCCTGCAAAGGACACAAATTCAACCCATTTTGGCAGGTGGGGAAGAGCAAGTTCAGTACATGGCCTTATGACCACTATGTGTTCTGCCCGTAGCCCTGTGCTAAAAGCTGAGGGGAAAAGAGCATATAAGAACTAAAGGATACGTTAACAGCCCTCCTAGGCCAAGAGCCCTTTCCTGGGAGCAGCATCTCTCTGTGTTGTTTGCACTGAGCAATAGAGCAGGTCAGGAAATACCTGGAGTAATTGTAGCTGAGATGAAAGAAAACCTGATGAATATAGATGGCTAGTTATTCACATGTGTGTGTAAAACTTTATAAAAATGAAATAAAGCAGGGAGGGGAAAGAAAGAGATGCTTATCTGTTGTGATTTGGGCATTAAAAAGTGCCACTCTTTGATCACAGAATCACAGAATGGTTGAGGTTGGAAGGAACCTCTAGAGATCATCCGGTCCAACCCCCCTGCTCCAGCAGGGACACCTAGAGCATGTGGCACAGAGTGGCATCCAGGTGGATTTGGAAGATCTCTAGAGAAGGAGACTCCACAGCCTCTCTGGGCAGCCTGTGCCAGGGCTCTGTCACCCTCACAGGAAAGTTCTTCCTCACATGGGGGTGGAACTTCTTGTGTTTCGATTGTACCTGTTACCCCTTGTCCTGTCTCTGGCCACCACAGAGAAGAGCCTGGCCCCATCCTCCCTACATTCACCCCTCAGGTACTTGAACATGTTGATCAAATCTCCTCTCAGACTTCTCTTCTCCAGACTAAACAGGGCCAGCTTAGTCTGTCCTCAGATGACAAATGCTCCAGTCCCTTAATAATCTTTGTTGCTCTGCACTGGACCTTCTCTAGAAGCTCCACATCCCTTTTGTCCTGGGGAGCCCAGAACTGCACCCAGTACTCCAGGTGCGGCCTCACCAGAGCTGAGCAGAGGGGCAGGATCCCCTCCCTCCACCTGCTGGCAACGCTCCTCCTCATGCAGCCAGGATCCCATTGGCCTTCTTGGCCACGAGAGCACACTGCTGCCTTATGGTTAACCTGTTGTCAACCAGGACTCCCAAATCCCTCTCTGCAGAGCTGCTTTTCAGCAGGTCAACCCCTAATCTGTACTGGTGCCTGGAGTTATTCCTCCCCATCATACTATGTAAAATACTCCGTCATAGCCAAATGTGTGATGTTACCAGAAAAACCTTACAAAACATCCATTTTCTCATCTATTTGTGTGATTTTTGATCAAAAACTTGTTTTAGCAGCCTTTTTGAAGAATATTTTATTGTTATTTTTTACAGATATGTGCTGTTAAAGCACAGGAAGGACAAGGACTGTGTTTCAGAAATATGATAAATACATGGGTTGGCAGATATATACATTTATTTGTAATGTATATAATTAAGACCAGCGCTTACAACAGTGACTTTCAATGAGGCTAGATAATAGTGTATATATTAGTTGATTTGATAAATTGTTTGTAATCATTCAGTTTTTTTAATGACAGCAAACTATAGTGCATTTACAGTGCCAGTCACTGACATGCTTGTGAGATGCTTGTGCACATCTTTCTCCTTTTCTGCAGTACTGAACAGGGTCACCAATTCCCCAATGAAGTAATGCAAACCTTTCCTCATCAGTGAATAGCTGCTCAATTTCTTGGCAAAATCAGTTAATGTTTTAAGTGGCTATAGCCAAGCTGTTGAACCTTCACCTGGTACTTGGGTATTCAGACTTCCAACCTATCCTGCTGAATGGCATGAATGCAAATGGAGAAAATAGTCAAGGGTCTCTTCTTGAAGCATTTGAAAGCCAAAACAGTTACTGGATGGAGCGTATGGAGTGCTGTTTTGGAAACCAGTCTGACCTGCAGACAGTACTGGATGCATGTTTTCTGTTCTTAATAAACAGCATGGAAAAACAAAAAAATGTTGCTTTGTTTTTTGTAAAAGTATATATTTAGTTTTCAGCAACTATATTTTCCAGTTCAGCATTCAAAAATTGATAGTCTGCTCATATAGGTAGCAACGCACACAGCTCTATTTCACCTCTTCTGTTTCTTTTTTTTTTTGTTGGTTGTGTGGTTAAGGCAGTTGATTCAAATAAGGATTCTGCAGCTACCCTATAAAGTAGCATTTAGACTCTGCCTTTTCTCTTCTAGTGGTATAGCATTCTTCTAGCAATTTTACAGTGAAGCAACTTCATGTATTCTTTTATTTTTCTGGGTTTAGTATTTTTCCTCTCATTTCCTCTCCGTTCTTCTCTTGCTTGTTTTAAAGATGGGGAAAAAAATCACCATTCCTTGTAACTATGCCATATTGTGCACACTACATCTTCAAAAATATGTTGTGCAAATGGAATTTTCAAATCTGTAGTCCTACAATAAGATTTTTAGCTCTTTTTGTCTTCCTAAATTGCTGTTATGTGAGCAACCTGCGCTGTTAATGGCTTTTGCATGATTAACTAGAGGGGGAAAAAAAAAAGACCAACTGTTCATGGCCATCTATTTGTAAATGACAAATCAACATGTAAAAGTCAGTCTTGAAATTCTAAATGATCTCCAGTTATATGACTCGTCCTACACTTGAAATTAGTTGTGACAGCGCTCATCACTGTGGATGCCAGGGAAAGATGCACTGTACCTCAGTCTCCTCCACTGCAAGCAATGAATTGATTAACTGATTTCTTTAAACCTAACCAGTAGATGAAGAAAGAGCAAAAAGGAGAACTTATGAAGCTATTTTGTGCAAAGAGGGAAAATTTCATGAATAGCCTGTCAAGTAAGCTCCTACAATGTGTTACTCTTAGTTTTTTGTTATGACTCTTCCAAGGAATGTCAGTGGATATTTTTTCTTTTTTTACCTTGGAGTTAGGGAAGGAAAATAAGCTTTCGTGAGTAGGTACACTTCTTGCAGATCAACAGTGTTCATTTATTTTTTTGAATTATTGAAAGCTTTGTATTTGGTAGTAACTCATTTTTGATACAAAGAACCTGGCATGTCTTACCAGTACAACCGCTGACCTAAAACTGGCCTCTTTGCTCCCTAAATCTTGTTTGTTTTTAGTGGGTGTATATATGTGCCACCTCTGAGGCAACTCAGTTCCAATACCGACTGTTTTTCTGCTGTCTTTTCATGTAAAACAGATAAACTGCCACAGAAATTGCTATACTCATCAACTGTTGCTAGCTGTTAGCCTGCATGATTGGGTCTGATCCTGATCTTGTTCAAGTGAGAAAATATTTACTCAGGGAAATTTTTCCCCTAAAAGGAGATGAAGAACTTAATACTATTCAAAGCAGAAGAACAAGAAACAAGATCTGCTAAGGGTGAATTTCATGCTGTGCCAGCTCCCATATCAACTACAGGGCCTAGGGGAAATATTTGGTGGTAAGTGAGAACATTATTGTCAGTGAGGCAAATTCATATATACAGAGTGACTACAGACTGGAAGAAATGTTTTTCTAGGCACATGGGTATACTGTGATGCAGCAGGTATTAGAGTCACATTATTTCAATCTGCCTCCAAGCCTCAAGACACATTCAACCACACTACTATTATGCCTTGGAAGATGACTAACAAAACTGGTTGTCATTTTTGTATAGCAAAACTTCTGTGACTTTGAGTAAGATATTTTTGTTATACTGAGGTAGCTTTGCTAGTATTTACTAGTGCCCTGTGATATTTTGAAGATGGAATCTGAGTATGTTGAGTGATGAAAGGTAAATGTGTGCTACGATAGAAATATTATGGAGAAATGATTTAGTATGTTCTTTTAGTGTTATTTTCTATAGTTCAAGTAGATATAACATCAAAACAAGGAACTTATTTCTGTGTTGTCCTTTCTGCTGCCTAAATTCTATTGTGGAAATAAATATTTATAGTCGATTTATTTAGTAATTTCAGCATTTTTTTTCTTTCAGTAACTTCTGGTCAAACTGTTGCTGTGGATACACAACCGAAGGTAACCAAGGAAACCACCCCCTCCAGAGCAGAAATGCCATCCTCGGTGCTTCTGGAGGTTCCCGCCTTGGCCGACTTCAACAAGGCCTGGGCAGAGCTCACCGACTGGCTCTCTCGCCTGGACCGAGAGCAGAAATCTCAGAAGGTGACCGTGGGCGATCTGGATGACATCAACGACATGATCATCAAACAAAAGGTAGGAGAAACGCTGATTTTTTTGACTTATTAAAAAAAAAAAAAGGGCTTTATAATCTTCTGAAGAAGAAGGAATTGAATAGGATGCTGCAGGTTGGAATGAGAGAAGATGCACTGTTTTGTACATTTCTTGTGTTATTTCCGTAGTAACTTTATGAGAGGCTTATATCCTAATGCTGTTGGATGTTGAAAAGCTTCTCAGTCCTCTTAAAAAAAAAAGCTCATTAATCCAAGTGTTTTGTCAGGAAAGCTGCATCAGTGTTGCTTATCATTGAAAACACACAAAAAATATGGAAATATATGTGCAAGCACAAAAAAAACCCTAAACTTTAACTGCAGCAACTCAGTAGCAATAAAAGCAATTTGTTATTATACAGCTTGAAAGTAATTACCTGTCTTCTAGATTTAACATTGCTCAATGTAAAAGATTTGGCTTGCCTGTGCAAAACTTTTCAGTGTTAAATTTCTATTCATTTCAGTTCTAAACTGAATTTAAGACTCTGTGTTATAAAATATTCTGCTTCCGCCTTCCAGTATAGAGTATGATTTATTGTAAGGAAGATGCTGGCATTCTTTCAGTGTGATTAAAGTAAAAAGAAAGGGAGGGACAATGGACAAATTCACATAGTATCTATTTTAAATGATTTTATAGGAAGGTCTCATTAAAATATGCAAATGACTAGTAGAACTTATTCTTCTAGTTTTCTTATATATATATATATATTTGGTTTCCTTTACCTTCTAGATTAGTAAAAGGTTTGTTTCACCCTGATGAAGAATCACAGTGGTGATCAGAAAAAAACTTTAGCTCCCTTCCTCCCATAGATCTCCTTACAAGAAATTCTAACTTATAAATGAAATTTAATTATTAGCTCTCGAGAATGACAGTTGCAATTAATGTTTCCAATAATGTTCTGCGTGCTTTAAAACAAACAGTTCCATGTCTGCATTTCATCTTAGCTCTAACTAAAATATTGGGCGGTCTGAGCCAGTGCTGTTGGGCCTTGTCTCACCCTTGTTCCTGGCCAAGTAGCCCTATCTCTGTTCTTCATCCCATACCTAGACCAGCAGGAGAGCATTTTCTTGTTGCGTTTATCTCCTGAGCTCGCTGTGCAACAGACTGTGACATTTCATATGTCCTCTGATGAAACAGAAGCATCAGACACCTAAATATAGCCTGGGCTCTGTGAACTGGCTCTCAGTCCTCTCGTGATCAGCAAGGCGCTGCTTAATGCATGAAAATGAATGTCACAAAAACCTGATTCTGCTTCTAAAACTATGCCTGGATTATTACATGAGGTTAGGAAACACTTAGACGTTTCAAGGCTGACAACTAATTTCAGGTTTCTGAAAAAAAATCTGCTTTCTATTAAAGCAGAAATCGTCAGCACAATGTGAGATGAAAAAGTTAGGCTTTCTGTGGCACCTGGCTGGACCTTGGTATTCTGAAAAATCAGACCAGAGATGGTCTAGGGTGGAAAACCAATATTCATAGAATCGTAGAATCATAGAATGCCTAAGGGTGGAAGGGACCTCTAGAGGTCATCTAGTCCAACCCCCCTGCACACGCAGGGCCACCTAGAGCACGTGGCACAGGGCTGCATCCAAGCGGGTCTTGAAGATCTCCAGAGAAGGAGACTCCACAACCTCTCTGGGCAGCCTGTTCCAGTGCTCTGTCACCCTCACGTCAAGAAGTTCTTCCTTAAGTTCCCGTGGAACTTTTTATGCTTCAATTTATGGCCATTTCCTCTGGTTCTGTCAGTGACCACCAGTGAAAAGAGGCCAGCCCCATCCTCCTCACTGCCTCCCTTGAGGCACTTATAGACACAGATGAGGTCCCCTCTCAGCCTTCTCTTCTGCAGGCTGAACAAGCCCAGCTCCCTCAGCCTCTCCTCATAGGGCAGATGTTCCAGGCCCCTGATCATCCTAGTCGCCCTGCGCTGGACTCTCTCCAGCAGCTCCACATCCCTCTTGTACTGGGGGGCCCAGAACTGGACACAGTACTCCAGATGTGGCCTCACCAGGGCTGAGTAGAGGGGCAGGATCACCTCCCTCGACCTGCTGGAGATGCTCCTCTTAATGCACCCCAGGATGCCATTGGCCTTCTTGGCCACGAGGGCACACTGCTGCCTCATGGTCAACCTGTCGTCCACCATGACGCCCAGGTCCTTCTCAGCAGAGCTGCTCTCCAGCAGGTCGGTCCCCAGCCTGTACTGGTGTCTGGGGTTATTTCTCCCCAGGTGCAGGACCGTGCACTTGGCCTTGTTGAATTTCATGAGGTTTTTGACCGCCCAGTTGTCTAGTCTGTCCAGGTCCCTCTGGATGGCAGCACAGCCCTCTGGAGTATCCGCTACTCCTCCCAGCTTCGTATCATCTGCAAACTTGCTGAGGGAGCACTCTGTGCCTTCATCCAGGTCATTGATGAATAAATTGAACAGGACTGGACCGAGGACTGACCCCTGGGGGACTCCGCTCAACACAGGCCTCCAACTAGACTCTGCACCGCTGATCACCACCCTCTGAGTTCTGCCATCTAGCCAGTTGCCAATCCACCTCAGTGTCCACTCATCCAGCCCACACCTCCGGAGCTTGTCCAGGAGGATGTTGTGAGGGACGGTGTCAAAAGCCTTGGTGAAGTCAAGGTAGATGACATCCACCGCTCTCCCCTCATCTATCCAGCCGGTCATCCCATCATAGAAGGCTATCAGATTAGTCAAGCATGATTTCCCTTTCGCGAATCCATGCTGACTAGTCTTGAGCACCTTCTTGTCCTCCACGTGCCTGGAGACAACGGCCAGTATGAGCCGCTCCATGACTTTTCCGGGGACGGAGGTGAGGCTGACGGGCCTGTAGTTGCCCGGGTCCTCCTTCTTGCCTTTTTTGAAGACTGGCGTGACATTGGCCTTCTTCCAGTCCTCCGGCACCTCCCCCGTTCTCCAGGATCTTTCAAAGATGATGGAGAGTGGCTTGGATACGACATCCGCCAGCTCACGCTATTAGTGCTTAGCTCCCTAAATCTGTATATTCTGTAAAACACTAAAGGCAAACATCTTTTGTGGTTGTTTAAAAGCCCCAGGTCATTGTGGTTTTAATACTGTCTTTAATTTTTGTTTCCGTTGTATTTCTTTCCAAAGAGACAGATAGGTTTTAAATAGAAAATAGAAATGTTAAAGCAAACACTTTAAAGACAAAGAAATCCCATATCCTAGCAATACATGTAACAGGATATTTTCCAAGCCATCTGGGTAAAAAGAACTAACCTTAAATTATCCTTTTTTTTCAGAAGAGCACATAATGTTATTGGAGTTAACTCTGGGGGCATTTTGGTTAGGTTCATTTCATTCCCATTGTGTCACAAGATCCCAGTCCCTAACTCTGCGTTATTTTTCCTCCATAAAAGTTGAAGATGTCATTAGCCTCCACTTGAACTTTGCTTAGAAGTGATCACAGGGAACTGGAACTCTTGTGTGGATGCCAGGGCAAGGAAGTAGCATGCATAAAGGTTAACTGTGGGGAAAAAGAAAACAGAAAAAATATCTATTTAAAAAATCTTGGCTTAGCGTCAGCTCTTTCACTGAAGAAAGAATACAATTTAAATTCTGACAGGCAGTGCAAATACTGTGTAGTGAAAGCATTCTAAGAGTACCATAATAGCCATTCATTTCAGTCAATCTGTAGCTAATCTTTAATCAAGTATGAGTGAGTGGAATGACAATATATTTCTCGCATACAAATGTGCTATATATTTTTTAGCCATCTACAAATGTATAAACATATGACTATATTCTGTATCATTAAGCTAAACAACCTGAAGAAGTTGTAGTAAAGTTTAATTTAGCATTAGTGTCCCCCATGTCTTCATTAGAAGAACATTACTGTACTGCTTGGAAGACTTGTACCATTTGATCCTCAAAGAAACTGATGGAAGGTAGGCTTAAAAAGAGACTTATATTAAATTTCCTGTGCATAACCTTCATCTACAAGTAAAACTGAGTGAAAATAATGAGAACATATAATAACACAAAATATAGATAGTTGACAGACATATCAGAAGGAAGTTTGCACTGTTTTCATTTTTCTGTCCTGATTTCAGAGCAATCAAGATATTTTATATTTCAAAGCAAAAGAGAAAATTACATGGATATAGAGACAGGATAACATTTAGATATATTATTAAAAAAAAAGGTAATCTCCTTACTTAAGCTACCAGCAAACCTCTATGTAGAAACTCTGCCTTGGCATCATTATGTTTTGGGGAAAATGACCAGTAAGAATAGTCAGTTTTCAGCCATGAGCAAAGCTGGAACAAACTTAACTGTGCTATTAAGGGAAAAAAAATACTGTGATATCCTTAAATTTTCAATTCTGCCTTTTTTTTTTTTTTTTTTTTTGCATTTGTTGAGGCACACTGTCCATGCAAACTTTTTGTAATATACGTAACTGAAAGCATGGCTATCTGCTGTACTCGAATAAAACAGATTTTCTTGCGAAAAGCATTAATACTAATGTTTTTAAGCACAGTTTTATGTCTCTACCTTTACCTATGTCTCTACCTTTGTATCTCTACCTGTATGTACACACAATCTGGTTTTAAGATCTAGTGTTGACTCTGCACTGCTGCACTGCAAAGTAGTGAATATGCAGCACAGAGACTTCAGACAAGCACTGAGACTTTACACCACAGAAGGGAAAAAGATACTTCTAGGTAGTGATTTACAACATGCAAAAAGATTCAGGTAATTTATTTCTCCTCAATTAATTTGTCACTATTCAAAAAGTAGGCTTGAGTTTCTGTCAGTTAGAGATGTAAGCAAAATAGAAGTGAAGAGACTGTTTTCACTATTAATTACTGAATTGATTTTTTAAGTAGCTGAGTATCTTGGATCGCTAATGATGGTGAAATAACTGTTAAAGAAAAGTATTGATTTATAAGCTGTGCAGTTGGTAGACATTAAATGAGAGAGTGGGCTTAATTCCTGTTCCTCTTGTTTGAAAACTTTTTACCTATCCTTTGCCATGGTTACATGCCATCTATTTAAGTACACAACTTTATAACTGTACATGCATTTAGTATGCAACCTCCAAACTAATGTTTTGATCAGTTAGGAGAATAGGAAGTTTTCTGTCCAAACTGTTTTCCAGCACAAATTTCTGTACTGTTTTATTTTTTTTCATAAAGCTAGTTATTATAGGCAGATGATTTTATGTATCTATTTATTTATTTAGCTGAAAAACAGTAATCTTGCAATTTGGAAGAGCTGTGATTTTTGTATTTTCAGAATTAGAGTTGGATTTTTTTTTAATCCCTCTCCTATTAGTGGAATTTCCTGGGAGTGATGGATTTTATTCAAAGTTTTCAGTTTTGAAGTGCATGTTCCTTGTGTGTTACGTAATAAAGATATGTAGGTCAACCAAGAAGCATATACTTTGAAAGAAAACTTAATACAAATCCTAGGGCCAATTCTAACAGCATAATTTCGTATTAAATGAGATAATTAAGACTGAACACAACTGCAGGGCAACTAAGGCACGGTGATAATGTTTCTGAGTTATCTATTAGTTTTTAGCCAATAAATTTGGTTTATTTTCTTTGTCACATGGTGAAATTTCTTGTGAAAATTTCCAAGTGAAAATTCCCTTCATTTTTTTTTTCAATCTTTTAGTATAAAACAAGAGTGCTGGGTTATATACATGTTGTTTTTATCTGTGTATTAATATCAAAATTTCCAAGGCTGTATTATGTTTTTACTGAAGCACCTATAATTACCAAGTTGCAATTTGTAGTTCTGAATTGGGAGGTATGAATGAGAATACTCACATTACCTCACGCTGGATGAAAACCTGTAGTTACAGCCCCAGATACTATATCGAAAGTATCAGCTATAAATAAGGTGAAATTCTTGGCTAGGGTATCTAAAGTGGATCCATGATAGCAATATGTGAATGAAAAGATGAACATAGCACATATTCAGATAATGTGCTCTCAAAAAAGTATCATACATTGGAGATTAATTTTTTGTATTTAAAATATTCATATGTTTAAAGGGAAGAATTCACTAAGGAGCCCAGTGTCTAAGAAGTGTGGTGTGAGTAAGTTTAGAGCTGAAAGTTACTTTTTCAAAATCAGACTTAAGGAGAATGCTGCCCCTCTCCTTTTCTCCCTGCTGTAACGCTTGTTGGGGATTGTCTTAGATGCCATAGGATCTTTTTATCTGTATAAAAGATACACCTGATATAAAAGATATATCTGATATAAAAGATCTTTAGGTAGATCTTTAGATCTTTTATACCCATTTAAACACAAACCTGGGACCGTTCCCTGCGATGGACACGTTCCCATAACAGGGCAGGAGCTGGTGCTGATCCTGCAGCACGGACAGAGTTCCCAGGTGTCCTGTGCACTACATCTGCGAGCAGAGCTCAGTAGTAGGTGCCTGTATCCCCACAGCCGAAAGGGTGTGGAAAACCACCCTTCCACGAGGATGACTTTTACCTCAGGAAAAGCCTGGCTGAGACTGCAGGAGTCACCGTTTTATGCACAATTCAGATGTTACTGTAGTCCTTTTAACATGGAGTGTCTAGCAAAAATCTTATTTTTGATTGTGTCATACTGTTAACACTTTTAAATTAGTAATTCTGATTTATGAGAAGTACTAATAACCAAACAGAGAACCAAATATATATATATAATAGATATTATATTTATATATAATAAAAACCATAAAAGCAACAACAACAAAATACTATGGGAAGCTACATGGTTTGTAGCCTGAAAGATTTTAGCTTCTTTTATAGAATAGAGGAAAATGAAAAATGTCTGCCAGTGTTTAAGCTTATTCTGAAATGGTAGAAAATACAGCAGGATGTTCTAGAGGGAGTAAAAATCTGAGTCTTTAAAGGGGAATAAAAAGAAAAAAAATCCAATGAATCTGAAAATTGGACCTCTAGGGATACAGAATGCATGTCAGGAGACACGTTTTTTGCTATTTGTAACCCATAAAGACAGATGATATTTTAAAATAGCTTGGCCAGCTCATTATGGTGAGTTAGAGAGTATATTTGTTTTCTGAAACAATAAAAAAACTGTCTAAACACTATCTTTTGGAGTTTGATTAACACCCAGTTATTTATTTCTCTATAATATTTATCACTAGGAGGTCCGTAAAAAAAATAAAATTGCCTCTAAGGGTTGTCTGATTGTAAACTTACTGAAGTAAAGGAGATGATACTTTCATCACTTCCTAATTGTTTTTCAGTCAGGCTGTAAATCATCAGTCTGAAACAAACAAAAACACTTAATACTACAATTGTGCCTAAAGATACCTTTCTTCTGATTGCTTTTATTGGCCTATTGTGAAATAAATTGATTTTTTTTTTCCATTTCCTGCCAAATAAGCTTCCAGGAAAAGATTAATTATCATGGTTGGTACAACTGGCATCCTGTTAGGTTCAGCAGGCAAAGGACAGAGTGTAGGAACTCATTTTGAATTATATTTCTATGTTGATTACTAGAAGTACACACTTTTTTCCTGGGTTGCTTTTTGCAATATCAATTTTATTTTTCTGTTTTTCTTAAATTTGACCTATTCTGTGAATAGGAACGGTCTAATCCATCGAAACTGAACCTTACTGGACCTACTCTTCTTCTTTTTTTTTTTTTTTTCCTCAAATCAACATATTATTGCGTATGTTGTCTGCATTCCAGTGGTAAGCACAGCACAGCCCCGGTGTGTTGGACCCCCTCACAGACCTAGCACAGGTATGGAGAGGCTGCCTAGAGTTATAGCAGGGAATGTGGGGAAATCCTCATAGGAAAAAGGTGTAGGGGCTGGAGCACTTCGTGTAGGAGGAGAACCTGAGAGATGTGGGCTTGCTCAAGCCTGGAGAAGCGAGGGCTCATGGAGATCTTTACAGATGTCCACAGCTAACTGACAGGGGGAGACAGGCCCTTCCCAAAGGTGCGTGGAGGAAGGATGAGAGGCAGCAGAGCCAGGTTGCAGCAAGGGGAATTCTGAGTAAACATTAGAAGAAAAACAGTGTTGATGATGAGCACAGCACAGCAAAATCCAGGAACAGGCTGTCCAGAGAAAATGTGGAGTCTTCATCCTTGGAGTTAGCCAGCAGTCAGTTGAAGAGGGCCTTGTGTGACCTGATCTGACTCTGAATTTGACCTCATTTAAGGGCCTTTCAAAGCTAAATTACTCTGTGATTATTTATAAATTTTATTTACCACATCTAGGATTCTGTACCATGATAATGGAGCAGACTTCAAAGGAAGGGAAACATAGCTTTATGCCACCTTTTTACCCTACCCTCATCCTCTCCCAGCTCTGATTTGTTCCAAGGGCTGGAGCAGTCATTAATTCTAAATAATAGTGAGGATGTTTTTTACTGTTTGTTAATACACAGTATCAGCAGTGGTAATAAGAAAGGCTGGGAGTGAATTCGGTTTTAGTCAGAATTTGCAAGAAATATAGAGTTTTTTTCTAACTAGTGATGCAGTCTATAAAATTCTAATCCATTTGTAATCATGGAATGCAAATTAAAGCTAGAGGGACCAATTGTATATTTGCTCTGTTTATGTGTGAGGACAGGGAGCTCTTCTTAGACAAGTAAGTTTTCCTCATCAGGAAAATAAAAACATCAAGTCCCAACAGAGCTTCCTAATGAAGCTGATCTTGAAACATATTTCTTTTACATGGGAAAATAAAATGATCACAGGATTTTAAGTGAAAAAATCACTGGTGAAAATGTATCCATTTGGCTTCTTAGTATGCCAAGGGTACTCTGATAATTTCTACAAACACTGCTGACTAATAATATAGATTTGAGGTAATGCTGGCAGATGGACATTTACATCCTGAGGTCGAGCAGCCATAAGTGCCATTACCATCCATTTCTTCATGAAGTAGCTATTAAAAAAAAAAGAAAAATCAATAGCTTTTTAAAGTTTTGGGCTGTGTCAGCT